>VZTG01004993.1:596186-699447 GCA_013397845.1 Melanocharis versteri | reverse complement strand
AAAAAAAAAAAAAACCTGCAAACTCAAACAAACAAATGAACAACAACCAAAAAAACCCTACACAAACAAACACGAAAAAACACCTGAAACAGACAATCAAAACATCATATGTGGTTTTGTAAACATTTAAGGTTTGTTTGTTTGTTTGTTTTTAACACACATTTAGATAATGAAGAAAGTTGCAAACCACATCTTTGCCTGGAGAAATTACAACTCATGTTATGTTCATTAAATTTCATAAATTATATAATTTTGGGTTAAGTTTCTTGAATGGATGGCCTATGTCACTAATTGTGTGAAACACATAATTAACATTAAAAAGAACATGAACATTTTGAAATTTGTCTTGCATTGTTTAGTTGATGGCAGACATGATGCATGCAGAGATATCATATGTGCTATTCTTTCATTCAGTGCTGTCACTTGGAATATTATCATGAACTAAACTGACCTACAAAATTATTTTGATTCTATCTTTCAGTTTTTGTCACTACATGTTCAGGTTACATGTCACGCACTGTACCAGCATATTTAGGAATTCAGGACTTTCCTTTGGAGGTTTTTTACCAGGTGCTTTATCGATTACAGTGTTACATATTTCTAAAATACATTTTGACAAGAAAATCCCAAGAAAACAATACATTTAAAGTCTTATAATAGAACTTCATGGGTTCTAAGTAACTAGTATTAAGCATTCGAGGTTATCCCTAAAACCAGAGAACTGGCCTATAACAACGTCTTTCTTTTAAAGACATTAAGTAAGTGAGCGTGATTTAAAAAGAAACTCTCTCCCAATCATGAATGTACAGTTTGAAGAGAGGAAGAGTTTTCAATTCCTATTTGGTAGAAAATAACACCTTATAAAGCTAAAACTCAATGTATAACTCTGGCAAAACTACATTTGATAAAAAATATTTCTTTAAGATCAGAAATAATCAATTCCTATGTGAATTTAAAATTCAAAATATCTGCTTCAATGGGAGATATAATGAAAATATTAAGGTTTCACAGATTGGATCTATTATTATTACACTATTTAGTCTGTGGTGACCTGCTTGATATCACACTTTTTTTTTCCTTTTTAAAAACTATCTGAGTTACAGATGACAGTATGAATATGCTAAACTGTATTGTTATGCCTAGTAACAATGCCTACAATTTTCAGCTGATAGAAAGCCATATTTCTGTTGCTGCTTTACAGCCATGGAGATCTGACACAGTGTTTTTCATAGTCCAAATGTTTCATATTCATTTTAAATTATTCACTTTCCATCTCAAGAAATATTTATGTTGGTTTCTGGGACTGAGTGTAAGGATCACACTCAGGTGTGATGGATATAACTACCAATCTGCGTTTAGTCTCAAACTTTATACAATATTTACAAAAAGTAAAAATTGAATTGGATATGCATAAATAATAAAGACAATATTTAAAATTTTGTAAACCCTATTTTGCATAAAACTACATACCAATTTGTGAAACACACTGTTCTTATATACATTACTCCTACAGAGCATTTTACTGGGAATGACTAAACAAAATCCTTCCTGATCTATAACTATTAAGGCTTCATCTACCTGTGTCTAAATTATGTATGTCAAGTAGGCCAAGAAATGTGTAAGTATTCATAAATTCTCTTCATTTAAATTATTAAAATCAACAATTTTAGTCGAATTCTGCTAAATGGAGTCCTCTGAACATAAGATTACGTAAGATTAAGTGCCATCTTTACCATTAAATGGGAATATTAATTTTGGCAACATGACACAAAAGCAATTAAAATGGGCCTGGAGGTACAGCTACAAAGCCCTGACAAACTTTTTGACTTATTTTAAAAGGATGTCGTGGAAACACATGTACAGAAATGAACCACAGCAATTACATAAAAAAAAATCCAACCAACCACCTTACTAAATGCCATATTCACAGAATGATCCAATGTAAACACAAGCAAACAACACTAATCTGATTTGTCAGAACGAATCAATTTTTAAAAAGCTCACTACTTCATTATGTCACTAACTGCTCAAAAAGCACCTACTTGCATCCATGTTAATGGACACCACGTGCTTTTTTATCTATTTGGATTTACACAATCAAAAACTGTGCACAATGCAGATACTGTTTCTCAGCTGTCAGAAAGAGTTTCAGACTCAGTCTCTCTGGAGACAGATTATTTGCCTTTGCCACTGAGAATATGTTTGCTGTAGAAGACAAAAAAAGGTGGCAACCCTTGCCTTCAGATCTTACGCTCTGGAAGACAAACAGAGAAAAGAGTTTTTCTCCCAGAGGCAATCAGGGTACAGGAGTTCAGGCCAATGTCCCACCATTCAGGACGACACCCTTCTCCAGACACATCCATACAGAATTTGACCGCTGGAATGGAAACAGCTTGCATAAATACTAAAGGATCATACTTTCATGTAGCCTTGTCTGTGCCAGGTACAACCTTCTCCAGTCCCCTCCCCTCATTCTCATCTTCTCTTAAAGCATAGCCACCTGTCCAGCTCCTGCCAATTCATCTGACCAAAAAAAGGGCAGAGATAAAAATCAAAGAATTTGTATTTGTCAGCACAAGAAACAGCACATCAGTCTTACCATCAGGCTTTATTTTCTACCCCCTTACACAACAGCAGCATATAGGGACCAACAAAGAACGGAGCATCACTGACATACTCTGGAAAATGGAGTCAGAATTCCCAGCCAACTGGCCTACACCAGTCCAGCACCAAACCTGAAGAACCCTCCTGCTCTGACACAGAAGAGACTCTTCAAAAGTAAAATGGAAAATAAGTTATCAAAGTCTTACCTTCATGTGAATTTCCTCCTTACTTTACAAATAGAATTATTATCAGTTTCTGGACTCTGCTCTCAGCACTGTAACTTATTATATGTAAAAAGATCAAACCATAGCATAACACACTGCACTGCCTTCTTCAAGAAGTTGAAGGGAAAAAAAAAACAAAAAACCAACTCGGGAGGCCTTTTTAGATCTTCAGAAAACCTCACTATGTTATCCTCCCCTCTCTCAAGCCCAAATTAGAGACTTCACGAGGGAAAAAGACCCCACACATAGTTTTTATCAGTACTTTTTAATGACGTAAAGTAGGTCCATACCTGGGGCATAATGAAATTAATATGAGTTTACCACCTGCCATAAAAACAGGAAAAAACCCCAAACCCTTATGCCATTTAGAAAAGCATAACTCAGCTTTCAGTGTTCTGCTGTGCAGTGCTCACAAGGGATCAACACCACATTTGTGACTGACCCAGAGCTGAGTATTTTTCATTCTGCACTACGGACAGGAATAGTTTTCAGAAGCTATAAAAACACAGCTCCACCTGGTTTACTTTTCAGCAATCCATGCATTATTTAAGTCTAAAGAAAAATTACTTCACTAGCAGAAAACATAATCTTTTAATGAATGGACTTCTTCATGTTACCAATCTGTTTATATATAGAAAGCAACAACTAACATTCAAATATAAAGAAACAGATCTCACTAATCTTGAGATAAGTTAACAAATCCTAATTTTTGTTTTAATAAAAGGGATGGTCTTCCACACAAGGAATAAACTTAGAAGTACAGCAAACAATGATGAAACAAAATTACCTATAGACAATTGCCAAAAAGGAAGTTTACAGGTCTGCTGGTCTTGGCTGCGGTAGAGTTAATTTTCTTCACAGTGGCTGCTAGGGGGCTGTTGTGGATTTGTCCTGAACACAGGGTTGATAATACAGAAATGTTTTTGTTATTGCTGAGCAGGGCTTGCACAGAGCCAAGACCTTTTCTGCTTCCACATTTTTACTCTTCTGATTCTCTCCCTGATCACGCTGGTGGAGGAGTGAGCGAGCAGCTGTGTGGGGCTTGGCTGCTGGCTGGGGTTAAACCACGACAATGGGGCTTTTGACTACTTTTTTCTGACAGCCACCCCTTATTTTCTTCTTCTTACTTAAGAAATAAAAATTCATGCTATAGATTTGACAAAACTTGTTGAAGAAATAATTGCATGAGATAAGAAAAGTAAGCATTTTAAATGGTCTTCAGCACGTCCTCTTCGGGTTTTGTTATTCTTGCCGCTGCAACTTTTTCAATGTTAAAAATTTTTGATGGTTTATAAATCTAATATCGTAAGACACTTGACACTTGCAACCTATTCTTAGAATAAGATCTGTTTTGAGACAGATTTGCTTTGAAATATAAATATTTTTCACTTGAGCTACTACACCTCTATAGGTGAGGTAGTCATGCATTTATCTTGGGCAAGCCTGTATGTTTAAATTCAGAACTGCCTCCTATTAATAAAATTATACATAATTTAGACCTGATGTCTTGCTTACCTGTTATTTTGCTCTTCAAGATATGGGGTCAGTTTGAACAATTTGCAGCCTCTCACTAAGTGAAGACCTTTTCTGCTTCTCAACCCCCTCCAGCAGCGAGCATGCCGGAAGGTGCACAAAGAGTTGTGAGGGGACCACAGCCGGGACAGCTGACTCCAACAGAGCCAAGGGATATTCCAGACCATATGACCTCATGCTCAGCGTACAGAGCAGGGGGGATGAAAAAGGAAGAAGGGGGCATTCAGAATGACAGCATTTCTCTTCGCAAGCCAACGTGTTGCATGATGAAGCCTTGCTTTCCTCAGGATGAACACCTGCCTGCTCACGGGAACAAGTGAATGAACTCCTTGTTTTATTTTGCCTATACATGCATCTTTTACCTTATCTCCCAGTGTTATTGCTGTACAGAGATAAGTATTAATAGTCAGCAATTACCAAATTATTTTATCAAGATATATCTTCAATTTGACTGTTACTTTAGTAGTGTGAATTATTTAGTGATCCTGGGGCAGGAAAGTGCACACGAAGAAGCTGTGCTAATAAAACATCAGCTACACCGTGAGGACCCACATCCTGAAAGATATTGGAGAAAAGCATGGGATAGTAACAAGCATTCTCAAGAATGCAAGCCCAGCATGATAGCTGAAGTCCACTTGTGCTTGCCCTATTACTGGTGCCTGGATTTACATCCCATTCTTGATCCCTGCCTGTAAATCAGATGCCACACTACTATGTGCATTAAAGTGCATCACAATCCCACTCTAACTGGAAAATAGCCTCTAAGACATGCACAGAATTTTTTTAGCAGGCTCAAGAACTCTGTTGGAACTATTTTCAAATTATCACATACCTCTTTGACTATTTCCTATGTACCTCCTTATATAATGCAATAGTAACATGCTATGGATACAGACATGAGGAAAAAAACAATTTTTATTTACTCTTATCTATAGTCAACTTTGCTTGAAGGATTTGATAATTTTATGGCTCCCTCAGTATTTATATCTACGAATGACTTCAGATGAGCTCATCCTAGCAACTGCCAGTCCTTAAAAATTAAAACACAGATGAGCTGCATGGGCTTTCTTTTGTTTGCTTTTTTTACCCCCAAGCTCATGAAGAATGAGCAGAATACAGATTGTTTCATAAAACAAGGAGAAAAAGCAGCATCAGCAAACAAGCATAGAAAACTGATATGAAATCTATACTGTATTCCTTGAAGACAAGAATATTCTGGAGTTTTAGGTGGGGAGAGAGAGACTGTAGATTTAATATCCAAACTTACTGAATGGTAACAAATTCATTAAATAGATCTCTCAGGCCTCACAGGCAACGAGCACTACAACCACTTCTATCCTAGCACATTTTTATTGTTAAAAAGATTCATTTAAAACAGAGCAGCATGAATTACTTCATCAAGATCACTGCTATTATAATGAATCATTAATATCCTAGTGAAAAATTTATTGTTATGAATAATACATTCAAAATGATGAGACAGAAAATGAAGCATTACTCAATGAAGTAGCAGAGAAAATCAAAGTGGTGTTATGAAAGCTGGCAAGATAACCATTATTTCTTGTTCTGAATCTTTCTAGATGTCTTTCCAGATGCTTTACCTTTATTACATTTTCTTGTCAAATATTTATATTTTAACTGAAAAAAAACCAAATACGTTAAGCAATGTTCTTCCCTTTCTATGAATAAAATGTCCAAGTATATCCATTACTTTGTCCACAAAACCAGTTCTGCCCTCAGGGGGGCCATTTTTGTCTTCATAACATTTATTTGAGCATATGTGATCATGATACAAAATCCCTTCTTTGCAATAAACAGCAAAGTTACTTTTTCAAACTACTCTATCTACTGCATATATACCAGAGTTAGAGGAGGCTTAGATAAAATATGTCAGATGAGATAATTTTGATACTTGCACTATGCTCAGACAGGGAATCAGGTCTCAAAGTAATAACCATTTCAATATAAATGCCATAGAATAAAAACTTACCACAAATATAATAATTGCTCTCTTTTCTGTGGAGTTAGAGCAGTCAACTTGTCTTTGAGTTGCTGTCCACAAAAGTTGCACTGTGGCTTACTACAACTGAGTTCAGACAAGCAAAATAACAGTCATATTATTTGGGACGGGTTTTTGCAGCTAACTAGTTTTAAAGTAAACCCAAAACAGAAAACACTAAATTAGAGTCCAGCCAAAGGACAAAGGAACAATTAAACTTCAAATGGGCATTAAATGTTCCTTATATTATTGATAGGCTTGATTTGTCCCTTCTCCTTGACAGATTTGCCTATATTATATCAAAGCAAGCAATGTTACAACTATCCTTGCTTCATGACATGAAATGACAAAACACTCAGTGGTACCTTAGAATTTGATGTGGATTCCAAAAAGCAAAGCCTGTTGCCAAATCCTTCTGCAGCAAGACACAATTTCTGTTGCTCCTTGTGAACGGTTGCAGTGCACTGCAGAACCACTTCATCATCCTAACAGGAAAACAGAAGCAAAAAGAGAACTACAGTTATGCTTCTGACCCAACAAGACCTGTGGAAGCTTTTAGAAAATCATTGTTAAATGCACAAACTCTTGTCCCCAGACACAAGCAGAATCAAATCTCAGCATATTTTTTATTTTAAATTGTAAATGTGGGCAAATCAATTAAAATAATTATAATAACTGCATATGTACTTTTCCTGTTTGCCTGTCCCTGTAATAAAAGTCAAAGAATGAGTTGTATTTTAACTACACTCAAAGTACACAGGAATTAGTATTTCTTTCATAGGTCAGTCACACAACGCAAAGGAGTCGGAAAGCTTAAAAATCAATTAATTGAAGGGTACCATATACTTTTGAATTAACTTGCTTTTGAATATATGGCACATATTCTAGTTTGTGCAACTCGCTTAGAAGGCTGAAAAGAAATAAGTTAACAAAAGAAAAAAAATATTTTTTCCAATCTTCAGAGTAATTTTGTATCTATAGTTCATAACTTAGGGCTTTTGCAGTAAGTTGAAAAGTATTTTTTGTATAATCTAGTGTAAATAACGGATTTTTCTGCCAAAAAGCTAGTGTCTACTCACTGCTGCTCCTTGTAAAAGCTGTGGAGAGAACTATCCACAGTTTCTTAACAGAAGGAGGTGTGGTGTGGTGACCTGCTGTGACTTTTGCGAGCAAGACTTCATGAGAGAAGATAATAAAAGTATGATGACTTAGCAAAGTGCTGAAGCTTATCAGAGGAAGTACTACCACTATCTTATACTGAGTTTAATAGACTTCTACGAACTTGCCAATTAAGTGCTCTGTGCTTATCCTAATGTGCAAGTGTAAAAAAATGAGGCAGGAAATACTCAGAATTAAAAGGGAAAATGAGTTATTGCAACAGCTGTCCCATAGCTCTGCTCAGTACAGCAGAGAAAGGAGGGTCTAGGAAGAACCAATGATATCTCGCACACAGCGTGTTCTTTAGTCCTTAATACGTATCAACAGAAATTTTACATGACTAATTCCCTGTAATAATAGTCAAAGATCTTATCAACAAGCCTCAAAAAACAGAGGCAGACCCTCATTTAAGTCACAGTTTTTCTAAGTAACACAATTATCAGCTGGAGAATCTCTGCAGAAATATGTTTCAAGTTAAAGAAAGAAAATTTTGTTGCAATGAGTCTATTTTCTAGCAAAGATTTTCTGTTTTAGAATAGAAAAAATAGCATCTCCTTGTGCATTTTGCCAATTCATTTATGAGTTTCCAATAATAAATTTCAAATGAATGATTATGAAGAGGCCATATTTAACACTGTAAATAAAATTCAATAAATAGAACAATAAAACTACAGGATGAAGCATGCAACTGGAAGCAGAACAGGCTGAGACTACAAAAATGCATGCATTAAAGCAGGAATGTTTACCAAAAAAGAGTTGATCCTATAGGCAGCTTGCTACAGAGGTACATTCAGAAAAGTTCATCAGATTAAATAAATACCTGAATTTAAATTGAACTGAATGATTTGAAGCCACCTGTAAATGCCCATCCTGAACTAAGCTACTCTTTCATTTGGTTCCATTTGCATCACTCAAATAATTAAATGAGACTAAATTAAAGTGTATCTCAAGCTGAAAAGAACAGGAGCTTACATAGGGTTTAATCGAACACTCGAAAAAATTAATTCCTGTTACTCTTTTTTAATTGTCCCCATCTAGCAAAGTGTAGGTAAACCAATTTTCCTTGTATACCAGCAACAGTGTCCATGCTGCAATCCACAGTCAATTTTAGAGGTGAAAAGTAATAACTGCTTCCAGTCAGGCATTAAATCCAGAAAATGCAATACATGCATATGTTACTGGTGAAGTTCACAATGTAAAATTGTAGCTAACAAAAAAAAAAGGCCCTGAAGGCCGGTATCAAGAATGTAAAACACCGCACACACAGACTTAACAGCTTTGCAGTGTACTCTTCGTAAAAGTAACATCATCTATTAAAACCCAGAACATTTGGGGGTGGACACTGAGTGGTTGGGTGTGTTTATTTTTTAAAGCACTAAATTACTATTTCTTAATCTTAATTACACTTGATTCAAATAAAAGTTTCTTTACAGGTTAAAAATAGAGGTGTTAGATTGAAGCTATATAAATACATTCTCCTTCCTCTTTCTCTTCTGAGCCCTTCTTCCTGAAGTAACTACCACAGCAGAATGGAAATTTCAGTAACCCTGTCACCATTGTGCTAGAGTAGTCTCCAAAAAGGGTCACTAGACAAGATTCTAACACTGTACCTCCACAGCCAGAAGCAGACAACATAGTAAGGCTACTTTCTACCAAAATGAACCACCAATTTCATTTTATACTGCCCCATTTTCTACCACTGCATGCTAGAGAACGTCTGAAAAGTGCTCTACATAGCCCATCTACAAAAATTATTCCATGCTGACAGCAGCAAAAATATAAGTTGGTTTGGGGCAAGTCCCTGACATACTTAATTATAGTTAATGATCTAATGTATCATGCCCTTCCCTGCAAACCAATTAAGCTCAATTTCCAAGCACACATGTATAATGCAGATGCAGACTGTTGGAGGATTAAGAACAGGAATATAGCAGCCGCTAAATTTCCTGACACACGAACTTACTCCTTTGATTTTGCAAACATTTTTCCCTTCTTTGTGCAATGTACAGCATACACGGATTATTTTGTTACATACTTGGCAAACAAAAGAAGACATTTTATTAATAAATGCTTACAAGTTCCTGAAAATCAGTCACCCTCCCATGCCCTTTTCCAAAGTTTGTTTCTGGGTTGGCAGGACACATTCATTAAAACAAACCAAATTTCAACACTGTTATATTTTCTTTGTTTTCTGTGGAGATGGCCACAATAAATGTTCTCTTAATTCAGGCCAGAGTCACAGTATTGTGGAAATTCTAGGGCAGGTGGTGCTGAAACATTGGGCATGGAAGGTTAAGAAAGATGTGATGTCATTGTCAGATCACATGAAAGGTAATTACAGATTATGATCTGTCACACACACACAGTTCTAAGCTACTTTGCATTTCTGTGCACATCATTAGAGAATTATCTAATATAGGTTTCATCCTAGATCCAGTCTTCCAACATTTATTGACTGCGTTCAGAAGATTCCGACAGATATTCAACTTGATTGCGTTGCAGGATTACGTTAAGACATATTATTCCATTACATTTCTTTAAAGCAGACTGGTAAGTGGGTAAGCATCTTGGCAGTGTTTTTCTAAACCTGTTTTCGAATCAGGTCCAGCATCAAGAGAGCTAAAACACATAATTTCCTTATCTGAAGTCACACCACCAAAGAGACCTCCACTGAAGTCTGCTTTGCTCTTGTATGAAGAACGCTACAATATGCATCATACTAAATGTCTATTAAAGAAAAATATCTTTCAGATATTCTTACATCTTGAATTATGAGATGTCTCAAACTGGTTCATTCCTTCCTACTATCTTGTGATATTAGATCATTGTAATTTTTCCTGTCAGATTAGAACTGATCAAATTAATTTATTGTTCAAAGGGCTGTAACTGTAGCCTTCAAAAGTTAAGCAAATACATCAACTCTCCCTCATACAAGACTGAAAATTCAGGGGGGTAGAGGCAATGAAAGGTTCCTCACAAGGGTAAAGGGTACAAACTGAAAGAGGAGAAATTTAGGTTAGATAGTAGGAACAAATATTTTACTGTCAGGGTGATGAGACAGTGGAACAGGCCCCAAACCTGGCAGTGTTTAAAGCCAGGCTGGATAAGGCTTTGAGCATCCTAGTCTAGTGGAAGCCTTCCCTGTCCAGGGTGAGGGGGTTGGAACTATCTCTAAGGTCCCTTCTAACCCCTCAACATTCAATGATTCTATTAAATGAACTTGTGGAAGGCACTGGCAGCTAAAGCTTCCATAACCAGCCATATACAGTGCTCTAAGATGATGAGCAAGAACCATCTTGGAGTAACCCATTAATCCTGATAAATCCTTGTGTTTCAGCCAGTACACCAGTTCCCAGTTTTAAAGATACCGTATCTCCCAGCGTGAAGATATTCTGCTTTGTGCTGTGTCAGATATCTGCGCTGACTCAAACAGCACAAGCTTTTGATAAGCACACTACTGTATTAATTCTGATTTTTCAAAAAGCATTCTGAAAAATTCAGGTAGATGTTATATATGTCACAAAGCCCTACTTATTTTTTAAACATCTAATTTTGAAAAGCAAGGATAGTTATTGATTAGACAGCAGAATACAGCAGATTCTGAATAATATCTATTCATTAAGGGCTACGTAATTCTTGTCTTGAAATCTTTATACTCACAGAAACTAAATAAACAACTGAATGATTTAGCAGAGGACCCAGTGACTAAAAAAACCAAACATTCACCTTTAACAGCACCGCAGCATTTTCTACAGCTAAAAATTACACCTAAAACCAAAATACTGCCAGTAATAGCCATAAATTGGCAAACTGCATCCTTAGAACTGCATTCTGGAAGACCAGATTAATGAGGGAAGAGCATGGGTTTGCTCTCAAGGTCTAATATTATAACAGCAAGTTCTCAAGCTCCTTAATAGCACTTACTTTCATTTGCAACAATTATTTGACTTCTTTATGAAATACACTCAAATCTCCTAAGAATATGTGAAATATACACTACCCACTCAAGAAGAAAGTTTAATTTCTCATGTCAAGATCTGGGCATGTCGTATTCCAACATGAATGTTTTGACTCTGTGTATTTTTCCAAAAACATCAATTTCAAATTACGGCTGGACAAAAACACATATGTACATATCTATACATATGTATGTATATGTAGGTATGGTTTTTGTCATATTGTTCACACATATTTGCACACATATATTTCCCTGTAATAGCATTACTGTGTTTTATTCAACCCTGAAAATTGTTACCTCCCATGTAAAGTCAGTTCTGACTAATCCTTAACCTTCTCAATACTAATTCTATTAAAAAACTACAAGTGTCTGGCAATTCCCACAGGTGGGCACATCTACAGTGCAATAGCTGTTAGCACCTCTTCAGCATGGACATATCTGGGATTTAGAGGGTGCAGTATTTGCTGTGGCATATTCCTAGAAACCTGATACTCGGTGGTCTGTTTGGTTGGGTTTTTTTAAATATTCATCATGTTTTGTTAAATTTTATTTTCTTTTTATTCTGCACATTGTAATACTTTAAACTTTTAATCATTACACATACTTCTATAACTTCTGAATTCATTTAAATCTGGTAATGTTTAGCGAGGAGTCAAAAGATAGGAAAGATTGAATAATTTCCCTTTTTTCTCCATTCTCTGAGAATACAAAATATGTTTTCCTACAGTATGTCATTTTCCCGTTTTACAAACTATCCCATTACTACCTTCAAGTGTTTTATTTTAACCATGCAAGAAAAGAACAGCACTGGAGCTTCTACTCTTGCTACAATTCTCTGCAGGAAAAGATGAAGATAAAGTAGCAACATACCAGAAGTAATACATTTATTTAGAAACACTGTATGTGCTTCAGCCCAAGGTGCTTAAACTCTTCACATCATGACTATAACATTTGTATTTCCCTTCCATTTCATGACAAAAACAGACAACCTTTTTCAAGTATTTTCCTTGATTTTAAATTTTATACTTTACATTTCACTTATTTGCAGAGAATGCAACAAAAAACACAAGTTATACTAATTTAAATAATTTGCTCTTCATATTGCTCTTCACAATCTGATCATACATAATTACCTCCCTTAAAGATATAATGCTGACTCGGTGTTCCTACTGTATCCTGACAATATACCAATTCTGAAACTGAGTAGAAAACAGAGAATGTACCATTTAAAAAATTCAACATTCATAGGTTAAACTTGGTAAGTTATGCTTGTACATTCAAAGTCCCACTGCTGTTTTAGATGACAAATACTGCAGTTAGTGGAACATTTCCTCAACTTCCATATGCTATAAATCAGGATCTCAGCATCGACTTTAATTTAATATCTCAATTTTAATAGGTCCCTCAAACACCACACAGACAGAGTTCTGCTTCACTGCATCCCATTTATTGTTCAACTGTGCAACTGAACTGTGCAATGGGAATAGGTGCCACACATACTTTAATCTATTTTGTAGATTTACAAATAGAAGTTTAGCCAGTACAAACGCCTTTCTGCCTAGAGAAACTGTAGGATACTTCTTGACTTACAAACTTCCCTTCAGCTTCCCTTTGTCTTGTTGAGATAAGCACTAGACTACAGAGTAGAATAAAGGTTTGAAGGACCTGTGGGTCAGCAAGCACAAGACTCATACAATTACAGGCAGCCATATGCTAACAGGATAATAGGGTCCACAAATCAATCCTGTAAGATTACCTTAAACATCTGACCAGCCAGGAAACCAAAAATCAAAATCAAAATCAAATGAGACTTTTTTTTATGTTAGGCATCTGAGTAACATCCACAATGCACTTTAAGTCTTGATAGAAGCCCTACTACTACTAGCTATCCCAGAACCTTTTTCTTTCTGTGCTTTAGAAGGTAAAAAGCTACAAGAGAGAAGTCAAGTAATAAGTTAAGGTGGTGTTTTTCCTTCTCCACGTCCCTGCTGACAAACAGAAGCCTTGATGCACAAGATTTATGAAACACCACATACATAACATGCAAGAACTACGATCTACGGAGATGAAATAGCTTTTCAACAATTGTATGGAAGACAGCAATAGAACACTCAAAGAGTAGCACTACTTAACTGTTAATTCTATTCTTGACTGATCAGCCACTGCCTTCAACAAACTACCAAACTCTATTTTGAAATACCACTCTTTTGGGACAATGACTCTAGAGCTTCTGACATCTGAACGCAAAGGAAGATTGTGACAGAGGTAAGAAAAGGCCACAAACTTCTGATTACTCTGAGCTTGAACCACAACTACACTATCTCCTTGGTAGTAGATCACCATTGCAATAGTGCATTTCAGCCATTTTGACCCTTCATTTTGAATAGGGGAAGGACAATGAGCAAAAAGACTCATGATACCTACAGAAAAACAGGAAAGATCCAGCAAAACTGCTGGGATGCAGTCTGCTTAGATTGTGGGAAAACTTGGCAACATTGGTATTTTTGTCACTAAAACATGGAATAGACGACAGGTAATACTGGTTCTTAATGCATTAAGGAAATAAGTATTAGAGAGTTGGGGAAAAGTTTTCTGAAAATAAAGCATTTTTACAGACCAGTTTAGAAGCTTCATCATTATAAGACTGTAAAAACTGCTGAAGAAAACTTCTTTCAGGGTGATTTATGCATAGCTGAATTTGTCTTAGGATGAGAAGAAGAGAGATGACTTTTCTGGTCACACAATTCTAAATGGTCTGAACACATTTAATGGTACATGTTTTAGTTTTATCCTGTAGGAGGAGTAATTTCCTAAGAATTCAACCTTATTCCAATGGAATTCTTCTTTGAGAAAGAAAACCCCATGCAGAACAGATGGAATTCCAAGGGACCAGATTAGCTGGTGTTTCTCAATACAGTACTGTGAAGCTGGCTGCTAGTACAATAACCATGTTACCTCCGCCTCCTTCCCCAAAAAGTTCTAACTTAGTCATCAAAATAATTGCAACATTACAACAATGTCATGGCAATCTGCAGTACTAAAGACACATGGTAGCAAAAAAAAAAAAAAAAACACCAAACAAAAACGAAACCTGAAGAAAATAACCCATATTGAGTCACGCAGATTCATATTCCGCACTTGTCAGAAAAAGTCTTCACTAAAGAACAATGAAAGAAAGAGCCTGTCAGAAAGCAAACACTAAATACAGGGGAAAAAACTTGTTACGCACCACTTGAATAGCATGATGCTATATGGCAAAGCAGAGTTTCTAGGAGCTGTGCTTCAACACCGCAGAGTGTCTCAGGGTGCCCATCCTGGTCTGTGCATTCCACAGCCACCCAAGGGAAATGAAGAGCATGATCGGAAGGCAATGAACAAACAAAAGTCACAGCTCCGGCAGACACAGCCAACAAGTGCACCTTCCGTGCTCTCAGAAGTGCTCCATGGAGAAACAAGGATACCACTGGCTTTGGTCTGGCTGGGCACTGCTGTGGTATCAGAGGTGACCATAACCTTCAGCTGCACATGCTAACCACCTCCTCGAGCAAACTACTTACTAGTGATAGCAACGTGCACACAACACTGAAGGCAGATGTACTATCTACATATAATCCAAATGCTTCCTCTCCCAGCTCTTTATTCCACTGAGTCATCATGAAACAGTGTCAAATTTGGTTTCAGCATGTGCTAGCATGCTCTTGATTGACTTCTACTAAAAATGTGTTTGCAAATGAACATATTTCTAAATTGGATGGTTCGTTTTATTATTTCTCACCAATTAGCTGCTGTGGTCCTCCAATCTTAAAAAAAATGCCAAGTTCAGCTGTCAGTGTCTAATAATAAATTTGTCTGTTACCACAGTTAGCAATGGCTAACTCTGCATCTGACACAGTTGATAAAGGAGTGGCGGAAAACATCTGCAATGAAGTGTAGCTACTAAATTAAACACAAACATCTGTTGAGCTGATTTCAGCTTCTTAACAGCCTCAGTATTTCAAATTTATCTCTGATGTAATTCCACCTATTTTAGGAATTTGATAAGAATCTATTGCATTACACCCTCACTCACTAGTTCCAGGCTATGCCTCTTCTGCACTCAAAGGTGTGATTACAGCATGGGAGACCTCTATGCTATATTTGATTTTGCTGGTGTGAATTACAGTAGCAGTAAAGACAGAGGTGAGAGCATGCTAGAAAAGGCGTCCACAAGATTCTGCAGGAAACACAAGATTATCTCTGTTATTTGAGTCAGGTAGGAAGGTAGCAAACTGACTAACAAATACCAAGGACTTAATAACCCCACAGCACTCACAGCTAATAAATCTCGAGTCTCACCAGTATCTGAAAATCCTGTATCTGAAAATAATCGCTGAAGTGTTTTAGTTTTACAACACTTTTATGAGAAATACCTCAGTAATCTCAGCTGGAAAACAGAGGCACTTGTTAAAGCAAATCATTTTTTCAAGGTCACAAAATACTGAGATTCAAACTGAACAAACACACATTTTTCTGTATATTCCTATTAAAGAGTTCCAGAGCAAGAAGGCTCTAAGAACATGTCTCTCACGAACAAGGTCCTCTCACTCCAACTCAGACTGTGAAAACCTCCCCTCTACATCATCCCTTGATGATTCCATCATGCAATAATATGTGAGAAAAGGTTCCTCAGCCCTCAGTCTTGGATCTTGTGAGCAGTCTCAGGCAGCTAAGTCCATAATATGACCATCTGCTTGAGTCTGCACATTCCATCCTCGTTCACTTTCTCTTCCCTTCATCTTTTATCAGCAGTATTTTTTGAATTATTCCAATTCAGTGCTCTGACAAACTGATATTTTGCAGCAGCCCAATCAATCATGTGACCTTTCCTCTCAAATTCCCAAAGACTCACTTGTCACTGTGTTTATTTTTGGAGCAAGGGGAAAGATTCATTCCCATCTTCATCTGTTTCAGCCATGTAATCCTCTGCCAATATTTCTCCCTGCTTGCATTCTGAAGCTGCTGTAATTTATGAGATTAACCCTTTCACTTCACACATTTACCATAAGATACCTTCTTGTTTCCATGAGAAGTCTACTACCTTTCTGAATTCTTCTTAGACTAAACCCATTTTAAAAAATTCTGTCAGACTATTGTTCACAACTTCTCCTCTCAGCATCTTTGATTTATGACCTATTCTTTCCTGTAGACCATTAATAAAATCATTAAGATGGGATATGGTACCTTCCCATGAACATGTCAAAAAGATCTATTGCCAATATTCAATCTCCACCCAGCTTAAAATGCCACAAAAGGGCCATCACACAGCTGGAGCTGAACCATATTAAGAAACCCCAAGCAATCTTTACACTGAAAACCTAGCTCCTAGACATCTTCACTATATAATTAAGTGCAAAAGAGATTTTAATTTTCTCTTAAAAGATACTGGTTGTACCTTCAAAAAAGGGACCAATATCCACTGTCTCCATAGACAGCTGCTGTTCAACATTTATCTCTTCTTAACCTGCCCCAATGTACCTATTTGGCAAAACATCAATATACAAAATAAAGACTGCAGCAGTCTTAAAACACTACACTATAAACTTTATATTTAAGAAACTATAATGCCTAGATATCAAGAAACAAATGCCTTTTGTAGGGACAGTGCAGCTGACAGGAAGAACACTAAATTGACAGAAGTGGTGGATGAATTTCACTGAGAGTTCATCCACCACTTCTGTCAATTTAGTGTTCTTAGTCAATTTAGATCTGAGAGATCTCCCACCAAACTTCTCATTTGTCACGTTACTCCCCTGTGCTTAAGACATTTTTCCCCATCTTATTGGCTGTATTTGTTTAGCCTTTTAAAAAAGACACAGAAGAAAAAGCTTCCATAACTAAAGTGCTAGGAAAATATATACAACACAATAAAGCAGCTGGAAGTCTGCTTGGTGGCCTTACCTGCAGAGGCCTGGGAACAGGCAACAATGAATAGGTCAGGTGCTTGGTTTCAAGGCTGTCTGTGGCCTGCAGCTGAGATATTTTTCCTCTGTTTAGCACAATTATCATCAGGTTTGAACAGTATTCATATTTTGTAAAATCATCATTTCAAAATCTTACTGCTCTTCTCAACAAGCAAAGAAGGCAAAAAGAGGCAGCAGGATAAATGAGGACTGATATATTGAAAGAGCAGGGATTATTGATTTTGACTACTCACAGTGTTTCAAGTCAGAGCTACATACAGCAGGAGAACACCAGGTACAGACCAACATCCTCCCCTGAATATGGAAAACTTTTTATGGATTGAATTTTTAATTTCTTATCCAGCTATCCCTGAAAAAAAAAAATCCATGGCATTTGCCTCTGTATTTCCAGATATCTCTTGAAAAATTCTTCTTCTCAGGTGTACTCTCTATTATTACCTTATTTTCTAACCCCGCCACTTTAAAACCTCTTCAGTTTTAAAAGCCTCTTGGATATCTCCTCTACCTCAGTTCTAATGATGCACACACAATTTGCTGTACTGAGCAGTAGGAAGAAAGAGGAGACTTTTGTTGGCCTTTCCACATACCCAGGGATGTCACTACAAGAAAGACAAAATGCCAAACAGAGGCAGCCTGATCTTGATCGCATGTAGGAGTAAATCACTATACCTAGCACTTTACAGTTTATATGCCTATTGTGTGAAAAAAATAAAATCATTTCTATTTTGGGGGAAGAATGTTTTACCTATAATACCAGCTGCCAGTCGAGGCAGCAGCACTGGGATAGCCAAGGGTGTGAAGCCTGCTAGGTAAGGTTGAGGGGGTCATTTTTTATTGTCAGACATTTTCAGTCATAGTAATGGTACTCAGCTTTACAAGAAAAGTGCTTCGAGAAAAACATTCCTCAAGCCAGGAACCACAGATCATACTGACAGTTCTTGTTAACTTTACCCCAATTTTAAATCACAGTAGTTAAGCTGTATTTATTCTACAACTTTAATCAAGTTATATTACAAGCCACACCATTGGAGCCCTGTTTTTAGTGAACTCTGCTTCAAGAAAGATGTTCTAAACAATAGTAATTGGGCATTTTATTTAATTTGCCAGCTCTACTTTTACCTCACTTTTATGATAAAAGAAAACTTAAAAAAAATATTATTTTGTTTTTTAAATTATGCTTCAAACCAATGTAATATAATCCATAAAATTGCCCTGATATGTCCTAGGAAAAATACAATTAAGTAAAAAATCTTCATTTTATTTGAGACATCGTGATATACCACGATCACAGAGCTTACCTGGCAAGAGCTGCCCCCAGAAGCAGTCCCTAAACTACTGATGTCCCTTTTACTCTGTATACTGTAGAAGACCCCACATGTATAAGGGCCATAAAGTGACAGAAGTCTTTCCTAATAGTAGTAGGAAAGATGCTACATGGTAGCAACAAGATGTAATAGGCAAGGTGTGAAAATAATCCCAAAATATTTTGACAGGAGCCAAATGCCCTAGCTGGCCTCTGGGCTTGCTGTTTCTGACATTAATAAGCTACTTCTTGGCAACTCCTGAAACGCTGTGAAATAGGGGATGGGGTGGGGAGGCAGTTCTGTGGCATCCTGAAATGACACCTCTCCAGCATCAATACCTTGAAAATTGAAGCACCTGAACTGTTCTTATCCTGACTGCAGCATTTCCTCCTCAAACAGAACATAGTTTGTATTTTACACCCAAGCTGACCGGCAGGGTCTCTGCCAAAGGTCAGATTTCTGTGGCAGAATTTAGGTCCAGATCATCCAGCAGCCACGGTTTTAGTGAGCATAGGATATTATTCTGTACTTTACCAAGTGCTGTAAACTTGCTACTATTTAATCAGTACTGGAGAATATCATAGAATGCCTCCTCCAGAGAAGAATACACTGTATATTTTGTAACAACTGCATTGCTATTCCATTTCTATTTTTTGTTACAGACTGAAAAATAATTTTAGTATACAAAGACTGAAAGATGCAGTGCAATAGTAGCACAGGATTGACAATTTCTGCATAAGAAATGAAAGCACCCTGAGGTAGAAGACTTGGTTATTAAAGACTCTGTGCAGGTATTAACAGAATAGTAAGCAGATCCCTATGCACTCTGTGCTAATCCTGCCTTTTGAAATAGCAAAAAAATTATGGATTCCTAAAAGAATTTCTCTTTACCCCAGTTTTCAGGGCACTCTGTTTTTCAGTCATTTATCTCGAGTCCTTCACAGTCTTCCTGTGGAGCTGAACAATTCATAGAAAAGCTGCAAGATTCAACTAGCACGCCATATACTGCTAACTTAGAAACATTAAGGAATCTTCAGACATACAGGAAAATGGCTTTCTATCACCAGGTTCTCAAGCCAGCAGGTAACTCTTCACAGATTTTAATCAGGTGCAGTGACAGAAGGTTGCAGTGAACTGTGAGTCCCAAGAATATGTTATTAAGCAGGAGCAAAAATACCTTTCAGGCTTGTGTACATGTCACAATGTAACATTCAGAGACAGCTCGATTTTTATTTCCTGTTTATTCCCCTGAACAAACTCACCAGCTATTGTACATGAGCCAGTGAAATGGAAAATTATCACCAAGAATACTGAAACAGCAGGAGTATGTCACCTACTTCAACTCTAATTTTCAAATGCTTCAACACAAAATTATGCACAAGGACAAACTTAAACACCATACTTTACATATTTATATTTGTATATTCGTGCTTTGTTCCTTCATATAGACATATATATTTTACATGACATGGGATAAATATACGCTTCACTCTGCTCCCAACTAGGAGAAAGGGCAAAAAACCCAAACATCAACAAATTCTTGCCCTGTCTGTTTATACAGTGGAAATAATGTTTCTGTATTACATATTTTTAAAAACCCTACATTTTCACAAAAAAATAAATGTTAAAAGTATGTTAATCATGGCTGAAAGGAAAAATTCTCAAATACCGATTTTATGATCATATGCTGAACTCTATTTTACCCATTCTTATTTAGAATAAGAAATTCTGTCATTGCTTCCACTGTACTTTGAGAGTACTGGGACAGTAAAAAGTATCATGTTATCATAGGAGCTGCATCTCATTTACTAGAAAGCCTCCCAGAAATATGTCAGAATTGCTACTAAAGACGATAGAAAGATAAACACTTTTATTTCCAGTATGAGGCTCTACGTACAGCCTGTTTTTCATAGGCTGCTCTTTATCAAGTGCCATCCAACTAAAAATCGCACTATTAGTTGTAAATCGGAGACATCTGAGAAAAAGAAAAGAACATTTTAATCAGGGAATGGATTCAGTATAATGACTTCACCTAAGCCAAAGAAAATCAAAGCTGGATCTTTTAATGTTGGGCGCATTTTTTTGCTGTTTTTCTTCATATGTTACATGACTAAAGAGCTGTGTTGTAATATCTTTAAAATTTAATTCTTAATGTAAGATATGTCTAAATCACAGAATACAATGTAATAATTTGCCTACTTATTACAAAGAATATCACTTTTCATTACCATTTTTTATTCCTTCATGCATTTCCACTAATGTTTTAACATTTACTGTTAAAACAAAGGCACAATCTACAATCTCATGGAAGTTTTCACATTGTCTCAAACACAATACATGCATATAAGTTCATTTTGGGACACGATTATATTTAAATGCTTGTCCTCTAAATTCACTAGTTTTAGTGTTTATTTAAACAATTTTTAAGTATGGCAGCAAAGCTACGCTGGCAATCATCTGCGCACCAAAGAGACTAAGAAGCATGAGCCCTTATGTGTTTCTTTTGGCTCCACTGAGTCTATCTGGCTCACAAAGCCCCTGCAAACCCTTTAGACAAGGATATACCACCTTTAAATCACCTAAAATTCACTCAGCTAAGTCTGTTTAGCTACATCTGTCACTTATAGCTACCCCGCTTCAACTTCCTTTACAGCGGATGGCAGGAGATCAGTTTTCCAGAAAGCGAGACGCCTCGTGAAACCAGGATTTAAGAGCCCTGATAAACCACCCTCTGCAGGTATCTACTCCTCTCCTTGGACTCTTCAATGATCAGCTTAGGCTGGGGTGACCAACTTAGGTGTACCAGTTCAAGCAAGGTGAATCCCAGCCTCAGCATGCTAATAGTAGCCTATCCAGTAAGAGGCAACAGAGAAACTTTGGCCTTCTTCAGAAGACTCTCGTGTCTTCAGTGAAGTGGCAATATGAAAACTAACTCATAAGAGCTGAAGGCATCAAATGTCAAGAAATTTAGACAAGCTTTGCACAACTATTGAAATTACAGCTGTATCTTAAATAACAACAAATAGCACAATGTGAACTGGGGCTTCACATTCTTTCACTGCCCAGTGCCTTAACCAAATCTCATAAAGATCAAGTAAAGAATACCCTACCTTATTAATTTCAACCTGAATCACGTGCAAATCTGGATATTCAAAAGAAACTGTCAGTCATTTATTCCATCTCTACTCACAACCCCCACATCCCCAGTCACGAGGTTGGTCTCTCCCCAGTTTTGGTATTAACTTACAGGCATGTGCAATGCAGCCTTCAACCCCAAACGGCTAAGGGGTGGCCACAGCCAACATGATGGCAACATGAATAAATCCTGAGGCAACTCAGGATTAACAGACAACAGCTAGCATGAACTGTGAGCCAGCCCACTCTCCAGTGCTCTGTCAGCTCTCCAAAACATTTAGATAAAGCAGGAAAAGCTAATAAAAATTCTCTGAAGAAAGTATAAATTTTGTGAGGTTTTAGCAGTCCAGCTTCCACACGACTGGTTGTCCCAAGATGAGGAGTGGAATTGCTGTATTCAGGCTTTAGGCATCTATGTCCAAGCTAGTGCCATTTGGAAAGAAACTAATGTCAAGAAAAAAAAAAAAAACTGAACTGAATAACTGGCGTAAGTCCTGCTATACTTCTCAGGTTAGGTCAGCATTACCAGTCGTCTTCATGTCTAATTTTTATGGGCAGGCATAAGATAATAGAACTAAAGTACAGGTCAGCAATCACAAATTCTTACAGTAACTACAACAGTAGAAAAGGATATTTAAAAAAAGCTGGCAAGCCTGAGGCATGACAGAGCATGCTGTTAGGATTACAGCACACAGACCATGGAACAAGATTTATGTATGCATACATACACACACGCTTTCACACGTACACATGTATCATTATCAAATCAGTATTACTGGTAGTTAACATTCAAGGTTTCTGGTTTGACTTGGCTTCCAGTTCTCAATAATTCATCTTAAGTAGTGAAAGGACATAAAAATTTTGTCTTTTCCCCACATGCTGTCATAAATTTTAAGAATATTAATGGCTAGGTAGAGATTTTCTTGCCCCTTGTTGAACAGGCCATTGTTCTCAATACTGCAGATGTAAAAAAAAAAAAAGAAGAAAAAATCTCTTTGGAAAGAAAGATACATAGATAAGGGCAGATAACTTGCACCATAGACTTTGCTTACACACATGCAGCTTATTCTCTGCTTCAGTACTGACCTCATTTTAGGTTCACCCTGAAGGCCATATTTACTATTAAACTAGAAATATGGTGAAAATTAAAGGAAAGTGAAGCCTATAGAACAAAATTATACAGGTCTCTTTGTGCCTTACCACCTGAAAACCCTACAGCATGCAGGAGTTAAATCAATTTAAAGCAGTAGCTCATTGGCACAGCACAAACAACCCTACTGAAAAACCACTGGCCTTAGTTCTCCACAAGGGAAAAGCTGCTCTGGTTGACCAAGGAACCACAAGTTAACTGACAAGGTACCTCTCTGCTATGGATAACAAAAAGTCATGAAATACGAAACAAAAATTTGACATCACCATTACATTCTTTATTGCAGCTGATGACGTAAACCTGCAGGTTTAGCATTTGAATTGTTCTAAAGGGGGTATTGTTTTTTTTCTGAAACGCTCAGATTAAGTCTTTACTTAAAGACAAACTTGTAACGACGTTTTTAAGATGACATTTTATGACCTGAAAGCCTGAAATCTGTCACACACGCTTAACTAGGAAATTAAAGCTTATATTGATGCAGTGATAAGAATACTGAGGCAAAATCAAACTGCAAAAATAAAAAGTGCACAGATGCTCCAACTCATTTTTGGCTTTCTCAAGAAATACTTAGATTAATAATATATCATTGTAAGACTGATTATATTTATTCTATGGCATGCTGAGAAGCTTTCTGGAAGGTGCTGCTTTTGGCAGAAACACATTGCACTATATTATATTCTTAATGGTAGCTAGAGCCTAACAAAACCAGACTTATATCATTACTAAAATATGTAATACCAAACTGAAAGTAATTAAGGTGTGCTTTTACAAGACATACTCTATTAAAAAAAAAAAAAAAAGAGAGAGAGAGAGACAGATTACAGTAATAGGTTTATTTTAGGTTTATTTTAGCAGCTTGAAAAATATCTTCTGGTTTCTGCATCTGTTCCATTTACCCAGACAGGTCTACACATCTGTTCAGTTCCACTTAGTGGCTTAAGGAGACTGAAAAAAAAANTTTAGTTTCCCTTAGGTGCTTAAAAAAAAGAAAAAAAAAAAAAAAAAAAAAAAAAAAAAAAAAAAAAAAAAAAAAAAAAAAAGAAAAGGGGGACAGGGGGGCAAAGTCAACCATAAAAGTTAAATCTGAAGAGTTTCGGAGGACTTCTGGCCTGTACTCAGCCACACTACACCAGTTTGCTTTTCAGTGTCCTATTATATTCGGCAAAATAAAGTCTGAGAACATCTGAAGGAAATAACAACTTACATTGGCGGTATCAAACCTACACCAGAAATGGAATGATTGTTCAGGTAGAATTGTTTGTTGTTTATGGCTAAAAGATGTTTCTGTTGAAAAATACTAAAATCACGCACACACCACATAGATTTTTAAATCAATACAAAGGAGATGGAGTTTTCATTTGACTTGGTTGGGTTTTGATGTGTTCCAATTAAACTGGGGTTGGTGGGAAGGATTGTCCTTCAACATTCAATTCCCTTTAATTTTTGCAATTAGATGAGCTACCTAATTTTGTTATCAGAACACAGCTTCTAATAACATTGACATAAATACAGAATGCTTTCAAAAATCGTGAAGTGTATACCTATGTGATTTCACCATAAGCAAAATACTTTGTTAATAAAAAAAACAAAACAAAATATTTTTAGGCTTCATAGTGCTCTTCTCCAAAACATAAGATTCAATTCTCTTGGTCTTATCTCCGAAAACCAAAACCAACTTTTTTCAACTCCCTCTTTCATATTCCTTCTCCTTTTATTCTCAAGTCATGAAACAACAGTCTACAGAGTTTTCAAGACAGAGAAAAACACCAGACCAGTAACATTTCCCAGAAACAGAGTTAAGTAACTGCATTGAATTAAAGATTTAATTGTAGCATGCTGATCAAAAAGAAAACAGATCTCACAAACCTACTCAGAAGTACAAAGGCAATAAGAATAAACGTTTATATGAAGCAAATACTAAGAAACAACACAAAAAACTAGTGCTGAATACCCTTGTCTAAAACAGACTGATTCTGTACAGAACTTGCCACAAAGCTTCATGACTCTAAACATACAAGCCTTTTTGTCCTCTGTTTATTTGATTGATACACTTTTCTAAGTGTCAAGAAACAGTCCATAACTATCAATTCAATTACCATTTCCAAACAGGTAACACCTGGATTGATCTCACTGCATCAGATGTGTTCTTTTCTCCAAAATAATGCTTTTGCATATAATCCACGCGAGAAAATGCCAAAATTTTGATTTCTCCAGCACAGTCACAGCAGGAAGAGCCATGACTCAGGCTTGGATTCCTCACTTGCTCCTCAGACATTCCAACTGATTCTCTGTCCTGACTTTTCTCAGGAACATCTCTCTGACACCGCATCTTTTTCAGCACCAGTTTCTCCAACCTTGTGCTCCTTTCCATCTGAATTACCAAACCACTCACTTCTCTCGCCTCAAGAAATACATTCTCCTTCAACTCCTAACTTGCTAAAATTAAATTATAAGAAGAGTTTCCTTTAACTTTTGCTTGGAGCCTTTGTCATCTTTTTCATCATCTTCTTGCTTTTCCTCATGCCAATTTGTATGTATATCCTAATTCTGCTATTCATTAGAGATAGTTAAGAAATGTAGTACCTGGTTAAAAAAGAAAATTACTGGGGAGTGGGGTCTAAGAAGGGCTGAATAGCAAATGACAAGAAAATCACTATTACATTCAAGAAAACTTCATGTAATTTCACACTTTATTGCCTTCATGTAATTTTTAGGAAAACTCCATAGCGCTCAAAAAACCCTTGTAGCAGCTTTATGCTTTACTGAAATCCTTAACATTTATTGGAAACATTTTGTATTAAAAAGCAAATATAAATGCCTAATTCCTATGTAAAAATAAGAGTTTATGTGCAAATAAAGCCCAAGCATTTTATTTACTGTTATTGCTGGTGGCTACCTAAGAAGCTTTTACAGTTTAGAAAGTTTATATAATTTTCTAAGTGTGTTTAAGCAATCTCCCTGGCAAAGCCAGAAAACAAGCTACTTCTCCAAGAACCATTACACACAACTTAGATGCCTTTTGTGGGGACTCAGATCCTTAAGAAACATAGCAGTTTTAAATAGATATTTGAATGTGAAAGTAAATATTTACATAGAAGAGGGTGGTTTGTGCTTATGTGAAATTCCTATTAAACCTCTAAGCAAATATGAAAAAACACATCCAAAGATGGAGAAAAAGCCTCCACAACCCTAGACATCTCATTTGCTGGGGTATTTGGCAAATCTTTCCACACAGCCATCACCTTCATGCACACCAATTAGCAGCAAGTTTCCAGAAGTGGCAGATGGTTCCCTAACAGTCATGCAAGATGCTGGGCCAATAAAAGAGTACTTGCTACTACAAAGTAAGACTAGGCAAGCCCTCAGGCATTTCTAAAGGACACAGGAGGAAGCTAAACCAGTGCAATTCCTGCAGCTCTCACTTCAGAGATGTCTTGCTCCGAATCCCCCTTTCACCTCAGACTGCTCCTCTCATCTCTTGAAGGCAGCGAGCGTGTGCAAGTACACAAGGAGGGTGGAAAACGTGCTGCACTGCAAAGCGCCAGCAACAACAGAGCTTGGGAAGATCCTCGTGGCTTCCACACCAAGCCTGAGATTAAATCATCTGGAAGACGGGCTAATGAAACTACCCCCATTTTCTCCCTGTGTCATGAATACAGTGGGATGCTGGAATCCCGCTTAAATTTGTGATTATAAAAGGTTTCTCAGCCAAAAAAATGAAGTAACCACTTTGGCTAGGTATTCCTGGAATGGGAGACAAGCAAGCTGACAAAAATTAAGAGTAGATTTCTTTTGAATTAAACCAGTATTTGTCACTTTCCCTTTCTTAAAACAGGTTTGGAGGCAAAGGGGTTTTTGTGGGGTTTTTTTCTGTAAGAATTTTCGGGGTTTTTTAAGATAATTGTCTAAATGTTACCTCTGGCTTCATGCAATTTACTTAGGTTCCTATTTTCCTAATTTTAACAAGTTGATGTTCCCAGGAAAAACCATAGACGATTCACCTATTTTTCTGCAAAATTCCTGATCTATATACTATTGTGGGGGTTTTTTTAACCATAAACCATAAATCGGACTCACTGTTTATTCTGAAAATAAGACAGCTTTGTCTTACCTACTGCTAAATCCCACAGACAGAAGCCCGCAAAAGTTTAATCACAAGACCTTCCCTACAGAGTACAGAAAAGAAATCATAAAACCAAAAATTTCTTCTTTGTGTGGCAAGGAGGGTGTTCTTCTGCTCTTTTCAGTAATTACAGTTTTAAGCTTGTTTTGCTTATTTTTAATCTCAGAGATTCCTTCAAAAAATTTATAAAACTCCATGGAAGTGAATTAATTGTGGGTAACTTTTCCTGAAGGTTATTAAGAGAAACACATATTACAATCTGTTCTAACATTCCTTGGTCTTGCAAACCACACTTTTTAAAAAAATACCTGCCTTTCAAAAACCTATACATAATTTTCTGTCTTGCATAAAAATTATAAATTTTAATGGAAATTGAAACATTTCATACAGAAAGAAAAATCCTTTTTAATACAAACCATTCTGAGGTAAAAATGTCTTCACAGATTTTTTTTTTTTTTATGAGCTCTGATACTATTATAGCTATACAACTGACCTCCAGTTAAAAGCAAAAGAAAATTCCATCTGGTTCTCAAGAGCTGGAGATGACTCATTTTTGCCTCACCACTGCTGCTATCTTTTGGCATATTCTCCTATATACGTGTTAAATTTAGCAAATCCCCCTGATCTCCAGATACAGAAAATGAGTATGATTGCATTTAGATGTTCAGGTTTTGACAAATTCTTACATGCTTCAGTTTTTTAACTTGTAGAACGCAGCCATTCAGCAAAAGCATATATAATGAAGCATTTAATTCACCGCAACAAACAATGCAAGCACGTAATTTTTACTATGCTCTGGTCCAGTGGTTGACTGACCTGTCAACAGACCTTTAAGATGGTGTTTCATTGTTTGGGCTTTTCTAAGAAAAGTATTTTCAGGAGCTCTATTAACAATCCTTGTCAACAGTCCTTGACAGGATGAATGGCCATCACATAGCACAGAAGAGAGACAAGCTGTTTAGCTCCACTTGTTTCTACTCATAGAGTTTAAATTCAAGATCCTAACCCCTCACTGTTCACACTGGGAACCAGGATGGGGCAACCTCTTCCTTGCTGAGGATCAGGCAGCTCTCTCAAACACCCTTAGTGGACAATGTGCTACCACTTATCTTAGCATTATCAAACAGAGTTACTCGAACACAGGTCTTTCTCCAGCATAGTGAGGACACTTCTACTCAGACCAGCATTGCTGGCAAGCGCACAACTAAATGCCTCTGACAGATCTCAGAGAAACAATAATGTTGAATTCAAGGGGCTGCAATGGGCATCTCTACTCACAGCTACAGAAAGGTGAAACCAAGTCAATCACCTCGTCCCTTATCTGTGTACCAAAAAATAACTTTAATCAGCAGCATACTAGATGATGCTAATAGCAATATGACCTGTATGTTGTGATCGTATACATCAAAGAGCTACTTCCATTCATATTTAAGTCTGTAAGTAAAACAACTGCTAATTTTCATACCATGAAAATCATTTCAGCGTAAAACTTAGGGTGATGTCCTTTCTTATTGGCACTGAAAATCTGCTAAACTCAGATTTCTTACATTACTAAGGTAAGCTTATTTGCTTTAATTCAATGTCATTAAAATGAGACAATAAAGAAAAGCTGCATCAGCGGTGAGCTATGGTAAGAAAGAAAGCACTTTAACATACTAATGAAGCTGATGCTTTAAGAAGACAGTTGAAATCTGAAGCAGCAAATAAACAATTAAGAAAAATTCTGGAATAGAGGAATTAATGGGTTGAACAAGATGCACAGAGTCTCAAGAAAATAAAAATATTATTGATCCGTAACGATGCGGCTCTCAAAGTTTGGCCCCTGAGAAACTGGCTTCCATCAGTAATAAAGAATGTGGTAAATTATAATTAAATTACTTAAATCATTGCACAGTAACAAGATCCTCAGCATTCTGTTTAGTTTGAAAGCAAATGTCTGTACTTTAAGCATAAATGGAGGTAATCATATGAATCAGCAGTCATATAGGTTGTCTCTTTTCAAAAATCTTTTTAGACAGAGATCAGGTAACCACTAAAAGTGACTTTACTGTTAGGAAACCTCATCCAAGAATCCCACATTGGGTTGGCAATGTGCTTTAACTGTGCAGGAATGCATTGGATGGGGGGGGGGAACCACAAGAATACGACTTGAGCTGATACTAGCAAAAGCAATGGACTACCTTTCACTGCAGCAATCCATTAGTAAATTAAAGGGAGGATATCATCTTCATATGGCCACTTCAAAAGCAGAAATGCAGCATTTTCAGAAAGGGAAGGAAGACATGGAATCTCACTGCCACCGCATGTCGGATTTAGGCGACTGGCAAGTCAATTCTGTGAGTAAACACTGGACTCTGTCCACAAAATGCTAATGGTCTTGTCCATCCACCATCCACACCCTGACATTACTCCCAGCAGACAGCTGGAGCACTGCTTACATTGTTAGACACCCTGTGTTAAGCAGGACGTCACCTCTGACTCCACAAGCTGCAAACCACTGGAGGCTGAAGGAATCTTCTGGATAAGCCCCACAACATGACTGCACTGTTCAGCACCAAACATCCCAACTTACAGTTGCCTGAATCTTACTGTGTTTATTTCAAAAACTCAGATCTCATGAATACCACTGGACTTCAGAAATGCAGCTTTCCAAACCCTCTCCTTGGTGTTGGTTATAAACTTCTGCAAGCATTGAAGAGCACATAGAGATGACCCCTTTTTTTTTTAATTGCTGGAAGACAACTGGATAAAGTCAAAGGCAGGGAGACCACTCCACACTGAATTAAGGGTGGTGAGATACAAGTCCCGAAGCGTCACTTAATCTGTTGATGTATCTTCCTCTCTCTTTTAATGAAATCCCTAGGTCATCCCAAAGACACTCATTACAAAGAACAGAAAGGCAAACCCTCATTTCCATCTCATTAATGTACACATGACTCTGCCACAGTGCATCAGAGACCAGTCTGGTGACAGTCATTCCTCCAGCCAGCTTGATGGTAATAACTCCTTAATAGCAGGCCTCCTTTCCTCCTGACAAGACAAGAAGACGTTAAGAATACAGAATAGTTTGGGAGACAGGAAACCGTAGCTGTTCAGTCTTATCCAAACCAGTCACTAGGGACAGCAAGTAACAGGTGTCTTCTGATAGCTGTCTTACGGGCCAGAAATAAACACAACAATCAAAGAAAAGACAAACAGAGATAATGTTCACATCTCAAAACAAAGGCACTACAGCTGTTAACTACAGGCAAGGCCTTATAGTTCCTACAGAGATGCCAGTGACTGAATTCACACTGACTCTCAATTCTTCCAATATGCAGAATGGCCCCTGTCAGTCAGGGCTGAGGCTTTGCCACAGCAAATCTGGCACAAACATCTCCAGTCTTTCCAGTCTTGGCTCTGTGGGTAAACCAACTGTCTCTCCCTTAAGAATTTTATGTCTTAGTTCTTATACAAATATAAGTTGCATTACTATAACAAATAATCCACATTAAGAATAAGTTATTTTCCAATTCTCTGTGTATACCGATAGAATAACAGACGAGTTCTTCAAATTAAAGGAACTAACATCCAGACATATTCCTCCATCCAACTCCTGTACCTACAATCACTTTTTTAGACAGAACCCAAAATGAACACAAAAATAAAAGCAATTCATGACAGTTATGGTACTTTCCTTGGATTTCCTTATATTTCAGACTGCCCTAGTTCAAATAATCACTTCTTTATTTCAACCAAAGTCATACATGAGGAAAAAACGCTTTAAAAAATCCACAAACTTCCCTTGTTGATGCACTAACATGGGAAATAGAGGTGGGAGATGATTACAGTAACTACTGATCAAGGAGAGTACAAAGGAGAAAAATATTCTTGAAACCACAATAGCTGGAAGCTTTACGGTATGTGACCACTATCTAGCACCTACAGGAATGTGCCACAAACACAGCTCAGCAAACTGAGGACACCATATATTCCAGGCCCCCAACTGAAGGATGCTATAGACCCATCTACAATCGAGGATTCTGCAAGATAACACCAAGAGGCTTTTACAACCAAAAAAAAAAAAAAAAAGGAAGGAAAAAAACACGGGAAATTCAAANAAAAAAAAAAAGGAAGGAAGAAAACAGTGAAATTCTAAGAATATCGAAATTTAGAGTGGCAGAACAAGGAAATGCAGGAGAAAGAGAATATTTTTGTGTTTTCTGTCTTCTTGTTGTTCAACCCAGCCACAAAATAGGGGATATGCAGAATTAAGCATGTCATGGAAGACTTTCCAGCATGCTTTCTAACAGCTCCTAAGGCTCAGCATAATTAAAGATTATGGAGAAATAATTTATACATTCGTTGCAGAAAGCCACAAAAGCAGGAAATTATCTGAACAGTCTTTTGATAAATTTAGGTCTTGAAAGCTGCTGAAACTCAAGACAAGGCTTACTGCTTTGGTAGGGTAAAAAACTCGCAACTTAATAAGATAAAATTTTAATTTTGAAACGGCTTTTTTCCCCTTTTTTTTTAATCACCACCCTCTTGCAGCACAAAAGGAGATTAGAATAATGCCTGCAGGCTTCTAAGCATGGTTATACTTGAATGGTAAACTGTGTTCTCTATTCTAGAACATGTACAATAATAGGTATACTCTCATGAATGGCAAAGAAAATTACACTGGAACCAATATAAGCATGATAGACCAATTCTTTTTCAATCCCTTCACTCACAGAAAAAATCAGATCTCCTCCTCCTCGAAATGGAAGTGCTTTAGTCATTTTTGCTATTATGCAAATTTAACATTAAACTGTTAATATTTAACTGCCAAACAACAGACAACTCTCAGAAATCAAAACAGTATTCATAAGCTTAAAAAAATGTCAAAGAAAAATGAGAACTTCTATTTAAACACAGAGGACAAGTATGGATTAAAACGGCAAGTATCTGATAAATTATATATCATATTATAAATATGACTTTTAGAACAGGACAGAAGAAAAAACTGAGGTAGACTTGGAGAGGAAACAATTCTGGTTCTTGAGAAGACAGTACAACACACAGAATTCTAGGTGGAAAATCCCTGACATCCAGCGGTCCAACTTACAAGAAAATCCTAATGAGTCACCTGGATGGAGGATGGCTGAAATGTAGGAACCTCTCTTCTTCTGATTGAATTAGCAGATTCATTAATTTAAAAATTGTTAGGAGACTGTCCCTTCTCCTTACAAGAGAGTGAACTATCTGTGGAAATATGTAGACTATGCTTGGATAACTGGACACAGTTAAAATCTATTAAACATAACTGTTCAGGTAAATGTCTGCGTTAGTTAAGCAACAAAATGAGCAATAACAAGGACACAAAAATAAATTTATTTCTTCCAATACATGTGTAACAGTCTGCAGGAGTTTGATACTGCCAACCAAACAGCCCAGACAGCTGATTTTTCCAGCAATTCATTAGATCATTCTGGAGAGCAACCTGCCTGTAATATACTGAGTCTTTTTGAAGGATTCTGAGATAAAGAAAAGAAGCTACATGCAGAGGCCTGGATTCAGAGAAGGATTTAGCTCTTCAGTGTTTACATCACTTCAAATAAATGGGAAGTTAGTAAAAATATTTGCTGGGGCTGGGCTATGTCTAGCCACAGGTGAAAACAGAACAGGTCTGAAGGGAAACCGTGAATAAACAAGCCAGTACACAAATGTTATTAAAGTATGCACTCAGTCATATATCCTCACAGGCTCATGCCTCTTCTCTGAATCTCTCTTTTCCCATTCACATTAAAGGGTTTCTGCCTCTCTTCTCTGAAGCAATTTGAGACAAAAGGAATAAATAAGCAACATTTATTATGACAGTGTTGTTCTATGAACAGAGTTAATAAACATTTTAAGTGGCTTCTGTATGTGATTTCAGACACAGCTTAGCAACAACAAATCTCATACTTAAGCTGGCAAAACCACCATAATAAAATGCTCTGATTCATAATGTAATTTCCAAGGCACTAATAGTGGAAATAAAATTTTCGCTCTTCAAGATCGCTCAGTTGTAAGTCCTCTATATTAAGTATGCTTTCTAACCAATAAACATACTAAACTAAAATTTGAAATGGTATCTTAAATACTGTGAAGCACAGATAATTGAAATACAGTTAGAACTCATTTTTTTTTTAAAAGGGAGTGATTAATTTAATTATTTGTAGTATTGACTACAGACCAAAACAACTCTGATAGTTTTCAATATTCCAAAGTGTGCAAGAACATTTTTCTAGGTACATGAAGGAAAAAAAATATATCTATTTTTTCCTATAATAACCCAAATTATTTTTTTCTTTAGTCTCCTCAAAAGGTGATAACCATCTCATAAACATTATGAGTTAAAATGAACAGAAGATATATTTAACTTGATCACATCTTACCTAGTCAGACAAGTACAAATATTCTAATACTTATATTACTACCCATTTCTGGGTTTTAGATTTAATCCTAATGTATGCCCAGAATAAGTAGTACTACACTAATAATATAAAGTATTAGCTAAAATGTTGAAATCATTGGCATGGAAAATAATCATTCACTATTTCAATATCAGAACATACCAGTATATGGGAGCAATAAATAGAAGCAATTACGTGGGCTTAATAAAGAGAAAATATATTGAATCAGAACAAGTAATACTGACATAGGTTAAAAGGTACTATTTGAATTCATCAAAGTTTCGAGATTTATTAAAATAATAAGTTTTAAATATTCAAGACTTCAGATTTATGACCAACTACCAGTACTAGTCCAAACCTAATCCTTCAGCGTACAATCACAGAGCTACTTCATCTTTCTTTGTATGAATACTTGTGCAAAAAGAATTACATAAAAAACATAGAGCACAGGCTTTTTCTACACAATGATAACTGTCATTTGTCATTGTTCCAATGTACTGTGAAGAAAAAAAAATACAACTTGTGTTCACATGGGTTCTTTGACAGAAACACTGATGGCATTTTGAACTAAGAAGTGATACCTGTCCTATCTCTTGCATACTTTACATGAGCACCCCTCACAAAGAGGTCCACCCATGAGATGGTTCAAAATGCTGCAGCAGCAATGGTGCTCAAGCTGGCCTGAGCGGCAGTATTGCAGCATCCTCATGTACTGAGGGGGCTCTGCAGTTGTGGGAATTTCCACAACAGGCAAAAGCCAGTGTTGGCAATGGAAGATTATGACAGATGGTTTGCAAAGTCCAAGGGGACTGACAAATAATTCATCCACCGAGTCTGAAGACTGCAGAACTTGCCAAAAAGTTAGATAAGTTATAACTGGGCACCAAGGAGTTATAACTGGGATCATGGCCACGATTCCCTTTGTTACTGTAGGAAGAAGAGGACTGTAGGCAGGGTATTTTGAAGGCTACATTCAGTTTCTTAGCTGGAAACTGAAGCCAAAGACCTCCATGGCAGCATTCATCAAAATGCTTAAAAATCCATGTCCAAGGCCCAAGAAATAGACTGTCTCAATGCAACCATGAGATAAGGAGGATAAGAGGAGATATACAAAGAACTGAGGAAATGAGCATTAACCAGAAAAGCAAGTCTGACCACCTGCAATGTCAGCTGACCAGCAGCTGCAATAGTGAACAACAAGGTACAGGCAAAACTTGTAAGTGCTTCTACAACAGTATTAGAAGCCTAGAAACATGTTAGGTAGGAGACTTTGATCAGGAGATGTTATCTGAGACACAAAAAACTCAATATGCAGAAGCAGCAATTTTTAACTATCCACATGCAGCATGGACTAATGTCAGATCAGGACAAGATGCAGAAATACAATTTTTTGGATGCAGTAACTATTTCCTAGAAGAATTAGTCTTAAATCCCCCAAGAGAAGCTCTTCAGGCTTTATTCAGAAGTGGAGCAAATGACTTGTATCAAGTTGTGAGTGGAAAAACACGATGTTTAAAAGTAATCACAACAAAATTAAAAGTAACACTAAAAAAAGGAGTATTCCAATAAATCCGGCATAATGATATTCAATTTCAAGAAAGGACACAAATAGAAATGGTACAAGAAGACAAAGCAAATGAACAAAACCCAAAAGGAGGGGTCAAAAAAAGCATGAGAGAATGTAAGCATGAGCTGTTCAAAAAACAATGTACTAGATGACCAGATAAAACTGCCTAACATTTCTAATAGAACACAAAACAGATAGAGACCTTTTTAGCTCAACAGGAAAGTAAAGGAGATTATCTCAGTGAAAAAGCCAACAGTTTAAAAAACCTGGAAGCTTATCCAAACAGGCAGAGGAAAGCACATAAACCATAACAGATCAAATGTACTGAAAATAAAGGGATAATGGAGAAAAAATTGAAGAAATCCTTGCAAAGTTTACAACACACTGAAAGAAATACTCCCACCCATTTCAGGGGTTGTTTAGGTTGTGGATTTTCCTTTTTTTTTTTTTTTCCTGGGGTGTTTTTTTTTCTTTTGAAAACAGAGTCTATAACTAACTTTCTGGAATTTCTCACAGGGTATTGCATAGGTCTGTAAGGAACACAGGGAAGAATAATCTCATGTACAAGTTCAGGTTCAGGGCTGACCTGCTGGGAACCAGCTCTGATGAGAAGGACCTGAGAGCCCTGGTGGGCAGGTTAAACATGAGCTGGCTGCCCTTGCAGCAAAGATGGTCAATGGCATCCTGGGGTGCATTAGGAAAAGGGCGGCCAGCAGGTCAAGGGAGATGATCCTGCCCCTCTACTCAGCCTTAGTGAGCCTGCATCTAGAGCACCGTGTCCAGTTCTGGGCTCCTCAGGTAGATGGACCAGTGATCTGACCCAACAGAGCATTTTTTAACTTAGTATATTCTAAAGAACATGTTAAAATGAAAACAAAAAAGTCTAAGCAAATTATAAGAACAGAAGACTGAAAGTTAAGAGGTCATGATTACTATGTGCAGACTATAATAAGCTAGTCCCTGATATAAAGGGCTTCACTTTGTCACCTAATTTTCGGAAATGCCTCCAGCAATGATGTTCCTTCCTGAATTTCAGCTTTTTTTTTTTGCTTTTTTTTTTCCTTTTTTTGCTGGTGGGAGATAACTAAATGAAGAGAAAAATCAGCTGTGTGTACTTTTCTACTCTGAGATGGCAGAAAAATTGTGGTAGATCATTGTCAACTCAAAATCAATTTAAAGAACAAAATAAGCAGAACAGGGAAATATAATTAAAAATAAAAGCAATAGAGAAGCATTCTCTACAACTCACAATTCATATCTTCATTACCTAACATTAATTTTTCCATAAGCAATTGTTGCTAGTGTTTGCTATGCAAATGTGGTAGGGGAAACAAAAGGCTCCCCAAGGCAGCTTCTAAACAGGAATGTATTTGAAGACTAAGTGATCATTAGTAATAAAACTAATGACATTTTCTCGCTTGTATTATAAATTACTTTTGAAGTGATCATTTTTCTTTGAAGGGCATAAGTGTTCCTGGACATATAGGATTTCTCCCAGAGAGCAAGTAACTATTTTAGCAAGAAGCACTGGAGTTATTGTCATAAAATTAACATTCACTTTATGTAATGAATGCAAAATCAGATGGCCCAGCTAAATGAAAACAGACTCCTTTACATGCTGCATTGCTTCAACATTAGCTTTGATCACATTGCACTTGAAAGGTGACAAATGAAAAAAATTAATCTCCCACCATAGTGTTTGCTCCTTCTCTGGACAGCCATGGCTGTCTGTGAAGGGATCATAAAGATAAATCTGTTTGTGTGTATGTCTCTGCTTTTCCTGTGTGCATCTCTCCATCTCACCGGCCTCTAGAATCCATCTTGCCTTATGCTTGGGACATAAACACACAGCAAGAGCTGGATTTTTGTTATGCATCTGGGCAGTGTGTAACAAAACAGGGATCTACAGTAAGATAAATGTCTCAAAGGGCTACCACTCTAAAATTACCCAATGTACAACTACATACACCCAGATCTTTTATAACACTAACAGTAATTGAAATGTCTCATCGTACTGGGAAGAGGACTTTTAGGACCAAATTATCCCCGTCCTTTCTCACCCAAAAATGAGAAATAAGGAGATTCAGTCTAGTTTTTCCTGTTTCGCCACCTTAACTTCCTCCTGCAAGCAGATTGGTGGAAAATCAGAAGAGTAATTCCATTCACTGTACTCCTCAAAATGAAACATGCAATAAAAGCTCGCAGTGTAAGCTCACAGCATAAAGTTGTCCTGCAGACAGGAGGGGGCAAAAGGAACTTGGCTGCCCCTTTTTCAGGACATGATAAAAGCTGCTTCTCAGTCCTGACCAAGCAACAAACAACTTTTTCAGCGGACAAGAAGCACGGCTGCCACCCATACGGAAGCAACAGCTATCCTTAATCAGCTTGATGCTGTTCTCATTCATTACTTTGACAAAGTAACAGGAAAAAATGGAATTTTTTCTGTTTCACAAATGCTGTATCACAGGAAAAGGGAGTGAATGCCCATCAACTCCTCAAATATTACAGTCAGCTGAAACAGAAAATGCGCATACAGAGAAGTGATGACTTTCTGGCTAAGGCAACAGACTAAATATTTTCTCCTTTCAGATGACAATAAATATTCTGTCTCTGTTCCTTAACCCTTGGAATAATAGCCCCTTATCTTATGAGGATAAGAACACAGTATCGTAACACTGTTGTCTTAGCAAATACATAAAACATCTTAAAAAGATGACACTGCTACAAAAGGTGACACAACAGGGCCAACAAGGCCATCCATAACTTGCCAAAACCTCTAAAGTCAGGATTATGTTTTGCATCTCTCAACTGAAATATCAATCAGCTTGGTCAACTAAGTAATATAAAGAAGCACAGTGAGGTATACAAAGGATATAATTAAACTCATTCTTTTCCTTCATTCTGAAAATCTTTAGTTTGGGACTTTGTGACACAAAGCTAATAAAGACTCTCAATCATCCTGTACTGGGAATTACATTAAAATAATGACACTTGATTGCAGATATATTACTAAGTCTGTTTAGAATCATGTAAATCTGCTGGGTTTCGGTCACCAATCAATGCTGGGTCTATCTGCAAATTCCGTAAACAAAGACCATCCATTGCACCCTGCTTGGCTCAGACTAAGTGAGCCATCTCTTAACAGGTTCCACTGCTTGTATTGGTGGTTTTTTATGCTTTTAACTTACTTGTTTGATGCTTCTATCAGAGGCTTTTTGACTTTTCATGCAGCTTTCAGGGAAAATCTACTGCACAGACAGCTGCCCTGTATTTGTCCAAGTCCTGACATGGATTGCAGAAGCACCCAGACCTGCCTCCCGGGTTTTATCAGAAGAGTCATAAACTCTTTCTCCTAATGAATTTGCAGAGAAGCACCGGTCAGTGCAACTCAGAAATCACTCACTCCCTTTTTGCCAGGCCAGAAGTCATTGCCTCAATGGTACAGCTGGGTAGCAAAATCTTGCACGGTAGTATTCAGCATGGGGAACCAAAAGATCTGCATGAAGCACTGAAAGTCTGTGAGAAAGCCAACTGTATAATGAAGTATTTTCAGAAATGAATTTTAGTGCCTATTCCATACTTTGTAACATGCAACATTAATAAAAAAAATTACGTACTGTGACAGAAAAATTTATAATATGGGAAGAACACTACAAGGGATTCCCTGAGTCAGTGAATAAATCCCCTGGTGTTGCATATATCACATCTTATTATTTCCTTAAACTCCCTCCATCTTAAATGCACTTGCTTTCTCTTACACAGATCTGAAATGAGAAGCTAGTAATTATGACAGTTAGGAAATTTATTTTGATTTCCAAACTACATTTTAGTTTTATTTAATGTATATGTTCCCCTTAAAAAAATTTCTCAAAATCCTATAATTCTGTTTTTCCCTCCCTGACATATTATTCCTCTCGGAACAATTAGATTCCCTTTTAGCCTTAAAACTTACCTCCACTAAGAAGCCACTGTCTTCCTATTTACCTCATAAAATGAGTTCTCCATCATACTTTCCTCTTTCTCTGCTTCATTTTGCTTTCAGTTTCACTAAACAGATTGAGTTTCGCTAACAATTTGCACAACAGCATTAATATTTCTCCACTGGGAGATTAATACTCTGAACGGAACATACAGAATATAGGATTTACAAGTTTAAAACTGCAAAATAAATCTGTTTTAAGTGCAAATTACCTTTGCCATTTCTATCATTTTAATGTCACGCAGAAATGAAATCCATGTCAATATTTAATATTATTATTCCACAATTAAAAAGCTGCATTAATAACTTTAATGTCATGGTTATCACCTTTCTGATTTGGGATACTTGGCTGAATCTGTAATCAGGTTTGCAAACCCAAAGTTTGGGATCAGCAAGGTCAATGACAAAACAATACACCCACGGTTTTGAGCTGTAAGTATCTAGCACAGCTTTCTCCCTTCTCAAATCCCTGGATGTATTTACTAAGTAACTGCAAATGCTGCTTTTCCTCTGCTACAACCTGCAATCAAATAAAGAGTTATTTCAGCACTCCTCACATATGAATAGCATTACAATTTTGGGTTGGTTGGTTTTTTTTTTAGAAAATCAAAATCCCAAGAAACAACATCTTTCCATATATGAAACTTTTGCTCTTAATGCCTCTTAAAGGCTTTAAGCTGCCTCACTACTAGCCTGAACATTTTATTTATGTGTCTTCCTTCACCACATCTAAAAAATTCAGACACTTAGACTGCAGAACAATTCATTTCTTCAATTCCTCCCAATATCTCTCAGAAAAAAAAAACTCTCCTTGACACATTGATCAGTATGTTTTTCAAAAAATGGTTTCCTGACATCATCTCAGTTTATACTAGAGGTTATCTCCTAGAACATGATACTGATATATGCACTTTTAAAGAAAAACAGATTTGGCTATATTACAGAAGTATTTTTTTCACCTTATCTAGCAAAAAAACCCTGATTCTCTTCTGTCTGGCACAAAAGGCTCCATGGTTCATATTTTTAGCTCCCCACCTTGGTCTAGTATTATTACATGTATTCCAAGGCTATGTAAGAGACACCCATACAATATAATATACAAATAAACCTTGAGAGAATTATGTATAAATCCTGCCCATTCAATCTAAATGGAGCAGTGAATGCAAAACAGCATTTGCTTAATGTTCTCCACAGTCCTTTTTTTAAATGGTGATAGGGGCAGATAATAGCAGTAGGTACAACATATGGTTTGGCTCTACAGAAACAAAACCGATTCACTGAAAAATAAATATGCCAGGTAAAAGCCAGATTGCAAATATCACATTACTTTCTACATATTATGATTCTACACAGTAATCTTGACTTAATTATTACACATAAAATATTTCAAAGAGGATATCAGAATTAAGTACAAAATTACAATTAGCCTTATGGAAAAGCGCAATTTATATAAAATGCCAACAAATAGTATATTCTCTGTCCTCTGTAGCTACAGACATGTCTAAGACATAAGCAGTAAAAGTCTATGAGACGTTATAAGCTTGCTTGTCAGTTCATAAAATATGTATTTCTTTTCAGTGCCAGATTTGGAGAGTGGGTGCAAAGCTTTCCTTTCCCTAGACATTACAGGGAAAACTAACACTGTCCATGTTCTGCTTAGGAAATTAAACTAAAAATAACTACTATCACTATATTTAATTAGCACTTCTGATAGTAACCCTATCAGAGACATTCATGTCTTCAAGCAGTCAAAAACCAACCAAATTATAAAAAAAGGAAAAAGGGGGAAAAAACATCTCCTCCCACAAATCTGTAACAAGATAAGAAACAAAACAGAAGAACACCAACCACCACGAAAATTACAGGTTTTCATTCTTGCATATGGTTCTTCAGTGGAAGAGCTGTGGACCATGAAACAGACAAAAAAAATTCCACGTACACTGCAGGATGCTCAGACAGACTTCTGCCAATGACAATAACCTCCTGAAGCCTTTCATAAACACTAAATTAACTCCAAATGCAAAACAGGTCAATGATCATGGAAATTCTATTTGCCCCAATGACAGACTAGCTTTTAGGGTGCAGTGAAAAAAAGGAATACTAAGCGAGAAACATTAACTACCAGCTATCACATTTCCCTTCCATAGTATCTAACATCTATGCACTGCATAGAAAACACACATCTGTCCAATATTATCTTTAACAACAAAACTGACAGACACCACTATTCAGCCCTGTTGAAGGAAAACCTGTAGAAAAGCCATCCGTTTCAAAAAGAAAGTATAATTCTTAAAAGTGGCTTTACAGTTAAATGTAATACCATTATTTATAGCTACAAAGTGGGGAAACTTGGGAAAAAAGGTCAAATGTCCAACTGCTGAGAAATGGCCAGATTTTAGTAGAAAATTATAAATATTCAGTAATCAATCCATGATCTTTTGCCAAGCACTGTAACCCTACATGATTAATCTCTTACTCCTTACTTATTCTCTTACAGCCTTAATCAGATGTTCTAAGGACCACTGGAGAACTTCAGCCGATACCTCTGGGAATCACTTTATGTCTGTGCAGTAACTCCTTCCACTGAAGTTAAAGCTCAATAAAAAATAGATATATTGCATATAAATTCCTCAGGTACATAATTGCTAAAACTGCCAGAAGTCTTGTATGTAACCGACAGGGAAGAGCAGCAGTTTCACAGCAAGAACTGCTGGAATGTAAGCTCTGCTGTTAAAAAACCTAAGTATCTTTCATAAAGGGCTAAGACTGAACAGTTACTAACAATTCTTATAAAATTCTGATACTGATATGCAGTGCTGTGCATTTTAAACTCACCTTATGCTATCAAGTGTATACTTCAATTCTTTGAGCTTATCACACTAGCACAGGAAGAAAGAGAATCAGAATTCTTTCGTCCTCAAGACAAAGGCAGACAGAAAATTTCTTTTTGTATTACCAGTCTAGATCTTCAAAGCTAGATAACACAGCAGAATCTTGTAAATATATATCTCCACACTCAGCAGAAAAATAGAAGTGAGGTACCTGATGCAAAAATAATGTGACCAAGAGTTTTACTGAATTCCAAGGATTCAATTTACATTTGTTTAATTATTGATAAAAAGTTAAAAATAGATCAAAAAGCTTGAAATTGGAGTCCCCCCATATACTTACAAAGAGCTGTGGTAATATTTTAGTCATACTTTTCCAAACTAACAGAGATAGAGATGTTTCAAAACTAGGATAAGTTTATCTGAAGAATATTCTACACTGATTTTGATCGGATTACACACAAGAGAACTGTGATTTTCAGCTGTTGTAGAAATGACTTTTGTCTAGCTAAAATATCAACCACACAATTATTCTAAGGATTCATGGCTGACTTTTCTGGTTTTAATATGAGCACTAGCTAGCGTGCAATCAAATAGCTTAGACAATATTAACAAATAATGAAATAATCATACTGCAATCTAGCTAATTGCAGGCAGGCAGGAAGCAAATGATGCAACATTTGAATTACCTGAGTGCTTCCATACCCGGGGGAGTAAATCCACACAGCCTGCTGGGACCAGAGGGTAATCACCACCCCCCATCAGTGCAGGGCCATAGCCATGCTCCAAGTTTTGATCCTTAAGTTCAATGGCAAAATAAAGTTTACTGAAAATTATCATAACATCAGAATATCTCTCAAATAATTCTTCAAGCATTGGCAGTATGACTGAGGATTAAGAGATCACATCAGAAACAGACCTGTCGGTTAGAACAGGCATGAAAAGACACGATTTCACATCAAATTGGGCCACTAAAACAATCAGGGGCATCAATTCCTCCAGCAGCCCCTTTCCTCCCCTTGGGCTTTATCTCCTCTTCATCCCATCCCTTGGCCCTCTTCCAGTTCCCCAGCCATCTCTCCTCACCCCCACCCACACTGTCCCCCAAACAGCACAGCCATGGGGCAGTGAGCACAAACAACCCAGTCACAGAAGGAAAACAAAGGCCAGTATTAAGTGACACCACTACTTTAATCAGCTCCACAACACGAGTGCTTGAACCCTTGTAGCAACCCCCAGAAGGAGGCTGGAATGCAGCAGTTGGGGCCGCATGAAAACACTGTCCACCAACTATTCCCCCTCCCAAGTCAAAAGATAACATTTTTCTGTCTTGTTTGTTTTCAGTGAGGTAGAAGTCAGATTTATGGCACATATTTACTCTTGAAGTTAGATCAAGAAAAGCTTTTCCAGAAGTACTGAGCACATGTGGGTTCAACCAATATCAGCGGAAGCTGTAGGCAGGTAGTTCTCCCTAAAACCTAAATGCAGAGGCTCCCATAAAACATGCTTCTATTTGTTTCCTCATGCAATGCCAGCTTCAAATAAATTAATCCTAATGAAAGCTCAAGAAAAATTAATAGCATGCTAAAAAGGTATAACTATCTTCTCTTCAAATAAAACTTTCTGCACCATTAGACTTTTGCTAGCCTTTTGACAAAACTCTGAATTTTCCCTGAAAGCACATTACAACCTTACAAAATCACCTAATCTGCACACATTTGCTTTGCTATCTGTGTCCAATAATGACAATCACTGTAAAAAGCATCAAACAGCACAGCCTTTGGCTTCACACAACACTATTCAGGCAACAGGGTGCCCTACCAGATGAGCAAAAAGTCGCCACGTGAGACACGACTCAACACTGCCACTACTTACACAACCACCAGGCTTTCCAGTCCAAAACAGGAAACACTTCTTTGACCTGAAATAATTTTCTGTCACCACATAATAAGTACTATGTTACAATTAAGCATTCAGCCCCAGCTTTCAGCAAAATTCCTCTTCTACACCAAACGTAAAAGTCACTTTTAGACTACTGGCACAAGATCATCATTATCACGCTGACGTATTTGTCCACTGTTTCTTTTCCTATGTTTAAACTTAGACCTCTTTGGTACAGAGACTATCTTCACTTTCTCTATATTTTTTACTCCTGAAACATTATAGTCCTGGCTCCTAACAAGAACAGACAGGAAAAAAAGGCTTAATAAAAAAAAGTGGCAGGACAAGAGCACATACATGTCTTGCAGTAAAACTATCTATAAATGGCCTCCTCTACAAAGAAGATCGAGGGTTTAAAATACAAAAACAATGAACATTGGCACAAGAACTTTGAAAGATACCTCCCCTACCCGAGTTTAATCAAAGTGGATGAAACACCTCCTGTAGACAACTATTATGTATGATATCTGACCGATTTACATGCCGCTCATCTTCTCAACAAAACAAGAAACACATGTCATAATATAAGGTGAAATTTATTTGATTTTCAATGCCTACATCAAGGTAAGATAAATTCCAACCAGTGTGACTGGCAAGTTTTCAGGGAAAGGATAGCAACTTTTAGTAGGTAGACTACAAATTTTCATTTTAGCATCTAAACACTCCCTAAAGAAGGGTGCATTTTTAAAATTTAAAACAATCCATTTTTCATTTGCAACTTATATTAGAAACAGAAATCTCTAAAGCTCTTTGGGACCTAGAGAACATCACACATGCAAAGGGAAAAATCTTAATAAAAATAGCTAAGAAGCAATTTGCAGGCTAAGAAGAACTTTGATTCCTTGTTAAAATGAGTCATATCTGGAAAGTAAAATCTTTAATTCTTTTGGAGCCTATATTCTCCAATGCTACCACAAACTGCACCCAAAACAGTGAAAAAATGCTATTACCTTCAGTTGAGGTCATGATTAATGTTGATACATCATGTCATTGCTTACTTAAACAAAGGTGCTTCAGGCAAACAATTTTCCTAACATCCCATGTGCTCAAGACTGAAGAAATTAGTAATCTGTAATTAAAGCTGAATTACCGTATTACTTGGTCCAAATATTAGAATACTGGTAAGACATACATGTTATTAAAGCTCTTTCTTCTCTCTAAAATAAGTAACCGTTTGTGTAGATGGTTGATCTTCATCATTCCTTAGTTTTGGCCTCCTTTCTCCAACAGAGACACAAGAGACTATCTATATAAGAGAACTAGGATAACAGTTTTAGATATCCTTGATGGTAAAGAAAATTGGCATTATTCCACAATGTCTTTTCTGAGCAAGGTCAAAACATTTGAGAAACAGAAGGGGAAACCAAGGACAATTAACCCCTAACAGTGATTTTCAATAGTTTTACTGCAACAGCTTCTCTATAAAATTTTACTTCCACAAATAATTCAGCCTTTTGTAGGTTTTAAAAACATATGACAGAACTTGAGTAGATATGAAATACACCCATTTGCTTGAGGTTTACAGTTTCTCAAATTAATTGTAAAAATCCTTAATCCAAGAATCAATTCAGTTTCAAAATACTTTGTTATCTAACCTTCAGAGCAATTGATTACCCTATAATAAAAAATAAAGCAATGCCACAGAAGATGAAACAAAAGGTACTGATTATCACCAATTTTAGAGTGTAAAGCTGATTTTGAGACTTTTCCTATAAGATGTCCCAACCTATGCAGAATTTGCACAAGTAAAATGAATTTGCTACTCCTCATGAACGCAGATAAAGAAGTAAAACCTGAGCTAACAAGTCTATACCCATTATTTTCAGCATTTATGTACTACAGAAAGTGTGCTTCAGAAGTGTCTAAGAAAGAGGAGTGACTATGGTGAGTCTCACTGGGATAGAACTAACTCACTCCACAGTGGCCCAGGCAGTGCTGTGTTCTGGATTTGTGTCTGAACTGATGTGGGGATAGCAAAGCAGTGTTTCAGCTAATGCAGAACAGTGCCTGCACAGTGTCACGGTGCCTCTGCTCCTCATTCTGACACTGCAGCTGGCAGGTGAGGGACGGCCACAACAGCTGAACTTAACGGACCAAAGGCATATTCCACCCCGTGCAATGTCACGCTCAGCCATAAAAACAGAAGGACAACCTTTCCAAAGCAGCCATTGCCTGGAGACTCGCTAGGCCCCCATCTGCATCTGGGAGGTGGCGTGATGGCTTTTGCATCACTGGGGCTAGAAAGGGTATCCCACCTCTTTTCTCTACTTTACACTCCTATTAGTTTGACTCAAAAGTTTTTTGTTGTTTTTGCTCTCCAGCTCTCTCCCTTATCCCATTTAAGGTGAGGAGCGAGCAACTGACTGGGCTGGTCCTGGACAGCAACTAAGCCACATGGTGAGATTTGGGGTTCATGAAACTGCTTTATATTGCGGACACCTCCAGTTCTACTGCATCGGCACAAGGTTTGCTACCTTTAGATTTACAATGCAGTAACATTCCATGCATCTTTACCACACATTTAGGAACATATCAAGGGTAGTATCCAACCAGCCTTCAGCGTATGTTTCATTGCTTTGCATAATGCATCCAAGCCATTTCCTAGAATGCAAGTGAGCTAATGGATGCTCACGAAAAGCGCTTTAACTTCAGTATTACAGTTATCAAAAGAAGGGTCCTTAAAACATTGCCAAATTGCTTTTTATATATCAGACACTGGCTGCATTTGAAGTTCTGTTGCTACAGTACTTGTTTTGTATCCTTACATGAACTTTCATTAACACTACTGAAGTGGTAATAACAGCAAATCAGTCTTACTACAAGAACTGTTTTTCTGTAAGTTTGTTATAGTTTGCATTGCTTTTATAATACTTCTTGTTTGTTCTTTATTGGTTTCTGTGTAGTAGATAATCTTGACAAAACAAACAAGGAAAATCTAAAGAATGTTTCCTGATGAACCCTTGCTGCTCAGGAGAGTACAAAAGCATGCAGGCTTTGAATCATAAGCAGCCTCTCACTTGTGGCTTTGCTAACTTTCATCTGCCATCACTCTACTAAGTTTCTTGGGCTGGATTAACCCTTCTGGAGATCCACACAGGGGTTTTTTTGTATTCATCTAAATTAAACTGAAATCTGAAATACATGGCCATTAGTAAATAATATAGAGCATCTTATTAGGTCTGTCTTCCAACAGTGTTTATGCATTCACCTCATTCCAAGGGGAAGGAAATAAAAAAAAAAGAAAATCAAGATGGCCATAATAAGATAATCTTCATATTTGAACATAATGTACTTTTTACAGATAATTCACACAAATAGCAAAGGAAATACTACATGACAGCCAATTTATTTTTAATAAAGACTAGATTTTGTTGCACAAGATAGAACGTTCTTGTGGAGTAACCTTCATCAAATGGTAAGTAAACACTGAATCCGCTGCAGTCAATTTTAAATAACTCTTGCTCACAAAAATTGACATTATTAATGAAATGTTTTTAATATGGATTCTACCACCTTTAATTTGAAAAGCATCATACCTAGACTTCTTCTTAGACTTTAGCCATTATTTAATCCGGGAAAACATCAGCGTTGTTAAGTGATGTGCAGGATAAATACCACTCATAAAAAGCCTGAGTGTTACTTCAGAAAATTCTGGGTTAGAAGGAGAAGGCAAAAAGCATTTTTCAGCACAAAGAAGCAGGAAAAACTTGCTATATAACATGCAGGAACCAAAAATCAGCAGGGAAACTCAGATCTCAGCTCTTTTCTCTCTGCACTGATACTCCCACCCTTCCAAGTTTGATTCACTCAAATCCATATTGCCATCACCTCTCCTACTCCGAATTTCACTTTCTTCACAACAGAGACATTGCTTTCAAGGAAGGGTGAGAAAAGATTACAGCTGCCTCAATTTCATCCTTCCAGTTTCCTTATTATGAAAAATAATGTATCACAACTGTTCAAAATCCCTCCTGAGACTTTCTTATCCCCTGAGACTTTCTTATCTCATATGCTAAGCAATCAGATGACTCTCAAAAGAGCATACCGTGCCTAAAAAAAAAAAAAAAAAACCCAACAGAAAACCCCCACAAACAGAAAACCTAAAAGCAGTGAGCAATCACAGAAGCTCTTCAGATTAAATACAGATAAATAACAGGAAAATAGCATTCATCAGTATGCAAAAGACTTCCATAAAACTTTATTGCTCAGAGCTTTTAAAGTTAAATAGCACATATATTAAGTGCTAGTAAGAACAATTTCACTGTAAACATTTATCCATATTTGATATGGAAATATGACCTTATATGGGTTCTATTATCAGACCATAACAAAATACTCAGATCAGGGACTTTGTTTCTATTCAAAGATTAGAGACAACTTGGGATGGAGTTTACTCTGTCATATTTTGTGTTCTGTGCTGACCTAAAGTTTAGACAACAAAATTACAATAAATCCTCCTGGCCAAGTAGCCTGTGACACCCCAAAATATGTTATGCTATCTGTTGCGCTGTGATTGTTCACTGTAATGCTGTCATGCCCTCAGGATACAGGCTAAGAAAGCAACAAATATCAGAAAACAGAAAGCAGGGAAAGAGCAACTGAACAGAGAGCCTCAGCTGACAACTAAGAATACATCCCCTGCAGTGGAAACCAAATATTTGCTACAGTACTTTCTTTCTTTAAAAACTATGAAAAATAATTCTGACTTCTTTACTGCATAATTTGGGACGATCTCTGCTTTCTTCATATATTGCACTTTTGATCAAATACCCTATAAGAATTTGTATCAATAGTTCTTCAGAAAGAAATACTGGGGGGTAAAGATAAATATTGCAAAAAAGTTTCACCTAGTTGAATGCAACCCTATATACTCCTTCCACTAGCACATTAAACCAATAAAAGAAGTTAAGCAGAACACCAAATAGTCTAAATTACAGGTAACTAGCACAATCTTCTTCCATTTACTAGCTACATTCTTATTTATTTATCCAAGAAATGTACACCTAGATGCAACAATCCGTTAACAATGAGAAATACCATCCAGGACCTCAAGCTCACTCACTGCTTCTGTGCTGTGTTGATATTGCAACACATATTCACAGATTCTGGATGACTAAACAGGTCCCTCCTTTTTCCCAATACATACATATACGAATGTGTTTAGATTCCACTGCTCCTTTCCACCTCCATTGTATTATCTTGGCAATTTCACAAAAGCAGTACAAGAGCTGAATTCACTTGTTTCTTATTAAGGAACATCATATAAGCATATAGTTCGTTGTTTTGGCACCTGGAATTGTCATTAGGAGATAACAGACTGAAGTTGGCAACAGAATTACAACTTATAAATATTAAAGTTACAGAGAGATTTTTAAAGAGTATAAAGTCTATCAGAATAGCCATCTCTGTTTATTATATCTGTGTTACATTTCTGATCATACAGCAGAATGGAACTCCGCACCTCTATCAGTTTAATACTAGCAAGTGTTTGGGTAATGTTTTTACTAAAGGAATAGTCATGTGATAAGTTTCATTTAGTTGTAATAACATAAACCAACCTAAATGTAAATTTTGCTAAATTTCCTAGCATGCTACAGTAATAAACCAGTCTGGGCATAATCAAAAAAAAAGGTTGGTGGACATATAAAACAAAAACAATTTCTAGGTATTATACAATTATTTACATGAAACCCAAAACTTTCTAAATTTACACAAATTCTATTCATAATTTTCATATAAAGAAATACACAGGCAAAAATTCAGACATAAGAAAACAACAATCAGACAATGTTCAAAGATAACCATGAAAAAAGACCAAAAATCCCACACGGAGTTTTAGAGCTACTGTCTCAAGATTTATTTCTTGAAACTGAAATACAGCTCTGAAAGTCTGTGGGTGCTACAGTTTTTACCACAGCCACAGCTTGTTCCTCCAATATCACTTCTCTCCTTATTCCAACAACAGCACTGCAAGCAAGGCTTCTAAACATAGTATTCTCTTAATACTTGTTCAGAAATTGAGCCTTTCAGATTCATATTTTTTGTTGATAAACAGAAACAAAACACCTCGCTAACAAAGGGCTAAATATCCAAGGGTTCCTCTGCAGCTTTGAGTTTCTCCATGCTGCTGAGAACCACAGAAAAGGACCTCTGATGTCTCCATACACTGTGGCAAACCACAAGATCAAGGAGTTCAGGCTGAAACAAATTAGCATTTGTTAAAGGTACTCTAAGTACTTGCACCCAGCTCCTGCTATTTATTACTTGGGCTCTGAACCTGGCTGCAACTTTTGGGAAAGCTAAAAGAGGAGAGCAGAGACACTTCTGGAGAAAAACAGAAATGCTGAGTCAAAGCTTGCACAAGTTCCAATCAGTATTTGTGTTATCACTCCTCATTCAGTAACTGAGAATCAATTTTCATAAATAAGACTGCAGAACTAAAATACCTCTCTGCCGTCACACCATCGAATTTTATTCAAATTGAGAACATCCAGAAAAGGTCAAAATCTCTAATTCTTAACGTACCAACTTGTACCCATACTCTTAACAAACTACATACCTGACACAGCCATAGCCAGAAGCTAAGACAAAGCCTCGCTGGTGGACATTCTAGACAATTACTCAGCAAAGAAGTAAAGGAACAGACAAACTAACTTCAGATCCAATGCTACCCATATTCTAGTAGCTAGTCATGTGAAGTTAGAGAGATTTGCATTACCCTTCATTATACAAGTTATATCAACTTCATGGTAGAAAATGAAGAAAAACAATGAGAATTCAAAGTACATTCAAAACACGAGACCAAAAGGAATGCAGGATGCATTTCTCTCTATTTCATTAAAAAAATTAAGCAACACTGTAGCCACACTACATGTGGTTGACAGCCTTGCTACTGAACCCAGATTAAGGTTGCAAGGAGCTGGGGGAGGTAAGACACTTTCCAAAACAATAACATTTATTTTCTTGCAGAGACAACACGGATGAAAAATTGTGTATTTAGTCACAGACCAAAAAGCTCTTTCATACATTGTGCATCCCTCTAACTTAATCTGGGACTTATAACATTGCTCATTTCTGCTCCCTTTATTCTTTGAGATGCGGCAGTGGAATGAAGCTTGGTTTATCAGAGCAAAGCTCCCTGAAGACTTAACAATGCAGACTGCATCATCCGCAGCCTATTATCACTGCAGCCGCTTGACACAAATACATTCAGATGCCGAACACCCACTGCAGGCTTTGGATACAGTCATATGCCCTCTAAAAGGGAAAATCAAAAGAAAACAAGACAAAACATGGGCTTTCCTTAGATGTTCATCTTAAGAATAAAGGAAAGGTAGACAGTTTCCAGTGATAAAAACATTCATATACTTACTGAAAAAAGTTATAACTCAATATTGATAAACAGAAAAATTATGTAGGTGCAGCCTTACTGCAATTAGATATAGTTATGAAAAACATTACCCTCACTAGTTCTGCTGCTTATCTGCAGATTTGGACAGGAAAAGCAATATCTAGGAATTAAACTGGACATTAGCAGCCATTAAAAGCAATAATGCAATCAGTAACTTTTTGTATGTGAAAAGAATTAAAGGTATCTAGTTTTTCAGTGTATTTGCATTCAAATTACAGTTGTGTGGCATTATTTTTCCTCTGAACAATTAAAAAAAATTTCAGCAGACATTACTAAACACTACAGATATCTGATCCTGTCAAACACTACTTCCCAGAAATCCTTTTGCTTATAAGTCAGCTGAAAGATTTCCCATGAATTTTTAGACAACAAATTTTTAGAACAAGAACTTGAAGTCCGCAGACTATGAGGGGGAGGAAAGAGAGACTTATGTAATATCAATATAATTTTGTCATGGAATCAGATTCATATACTGGAAGAAGTCACCATCAAATAACACTAATATTCAGGGCAGCCTAAATATATATTACAAAAATATCTTTAACTTAGGAACACTTCTTCTGTCCAAATAAAGACCTTCAGTAAAGCAGTAATATGTACAGTGTTCAGTGATGTTATTTCTTTCTGACAGCCAAAGAGAACAAGATTCCCTCTTAGGAGGGCTGGTCATCTAATTTAGGTACCATTCTCAAATCATGCACAAACAAATAAAGAGATTATGTACTATAACGCAGGACAAGAACACACCTGACAATTGCATGGTTACTTCTATTAGGTCTGCATAATTTACGTGGCCCAATATTATTTTAAATTATTTACTTCTAAAGACTTACAGCTTGTGGTAAATGGAAGTGCATGGCTTTAATCAGGAATGCTCAAAGAAAAGAAAGGAGTCCTGCAGCAAATTCCAATCAAGGCTCCTGCAAACATCTACAAAGGCACTTACATGTATGGAGCTTGAACAGCAGCACTGAAGTCCCTCGTGCATAAAGTCAAGCACACTGAAAATTTGTGCGGGATCAAGATGGTACTAGGCAAGGATGCAGGAATGAAGTAGTCACAGGGTCATGCAGCACAAAGTTGAAGGATCAGAGATTAGAATGACTGTTTGTTTTGTAGCATAAACTCGCTCCTTTTATCCCCATTACCGTACATAACAATACTTAACTCACACAGCTGCCATAAGGGTTGCAGCTTTCATGGGAAATAATACAACCCTACTCATATCATTAAGGCAATGTAATTACCTTAATGTAATTATCTACAGTAAGAAAATTATATAAAATTTAAAAATCTCTGAATACCACGAATCTCTGGTATTTTAGGAATAAAATTACACTGCAATAAACACCTTACTATCAGCATAATTGTGCATCCCAGAAAGGCATATATATAACACAGGAAAATTATGGAGCATACATTGAATGACCATTTAACTTCCAAGGAAAAAGATGGTTTCTTTTTCAAGGCATTTATTCTTAAAATATGGAATGTAATAAAATATTGGAAGATTAAAATGGCACATGAATCTGTATCAAGGTTTTGACTTAGTTGCTTGTACATAAAAATTGATATAAATTTAAATTTTTTTGGCTTAAAAATACCATTTTTCTTATGAAATAAGGCTACATGACCAAGCATATTAAAATTACATTCCAATTTTAGAGTATCATTCTAGGCAAGTAACACTAAAAAATCCCTGCCACAAATTAAGAGGTAAGGTTAAAAATGGCCTGTTCCACTGAGGCTTAATATCTGCTCCTGATACATGAGCAAAAACAATTGTCAAGAGGAAAAAAAACTCCCTAGTTTTTCAGTGTGAACCCTATATGGATTTTTGTGGTTTCATAGATTTATGAAGGTTAAAGTCTTTACTAACTAAATTATAAAATTTTATAACATCATTTTAAGAAGCATCTCTAAAATAAGAGAAAGACTGCCCTTGAATACCATAAACTTTCCTGGACTACACTGTAATGAGCCAAAATAGTAAAAAAAAAAAAGTGTAGTCAATTATATATAGTCATAATTATATGACATATATAGTGGCCATAGAGCTAGATTCAGGAAAACCATACTGTAAAAGCTGTCATCACAATAAATATGTGGCATTTGAATTGGACGAGATCCACATAATATAACACAAGAGTCGAGGAGCTCCAGAGTCTGCCAGATCAATATCCCGGGCTCAACCTGCAGCTGCTCTTGAGTGCACGCTGCAGCTGATGAGATGCTTTAATGTCAAGGAGGCAGTTGTAGAGTCAACTTCCCATCTGCTGCACGCTGAGCCTTGGTGCTGATAACCACAATGAGTCCCAATAAAGAGAAATAAAAGCTTTGGAAGAAAAAGTTTACTCAAGTCCATGCGTTATTATCTGAAATCCAGGTAAAGGCGACAAACAAAACTCCCTCCCAAGAAGCACAATCTTACAAAGTTTTAGAATCCAAAGGCTACGAAATGAGATGTCCATTCTTGGACATTCTTGGAATTTGTCTTTCCTGGCTGCTTCAATTTGCTTACTTTTTATGTGATGAGAGATGAAAAGTTTTTGCCAAGTGCTGACTAACAAAAATAAATGCAATATTTTGAAAGGTAGCACTAAAATTACAGACTAAGAATCCTATGCCTATTTTTCCAATTAAAACTAAGAGCCAAAATAATACTGAGGGAAATTGCCTTTGAGGACTTTCAGAGCACTTAGGATTATTTCTGGGTTATTACATAGGTTGTGAAAGAAGAGACACAAAAAATGATTTTTTTACTATTCACTCCATTTATAATTTAACCTTGTTAATTTAGGCAAAGGCCATCTTTTTTTTTTTGGATGTCTTACCGTTCAAACTGAAATGGGACAGAGTCCTTAAAACAACTCAGAACTTGTCATTTTAAGAGATCTTCAGGAGAGCATTCTTGGACTACATACATACAAGAAGAATGAAAAATGATAATTTAAAAAAAACAAACCCAAAACTCTGAAAATTATTGACCAAAATAGTTTAAGTATTTTAGGAAATTTTTTTTTAAATATGCCTGAAAAAATGACCAATATACATACATGCTACACAACTGTACTGTGATGCAGCTATAACTGGCTAAGAACATAAAGTAAGGTGAACAAATACGATGAAGGAAAACAGGGAAACAAAGCAGGGATTGTACACACAAAATCTCATTTTCTCCCCATCCATTTACTTTAATAGGGCTGCTGTAAGACTTTGTATCTCCTCTACACCCTGATGAACTTAGGTGCCATATAAAATACTTGCACACTGCCTACAATTCTTTTACATTATATAGTATTTTTCTATCTACAGCTGTCATTAATGTTTATGTATGTTGCTTACTATAGTGTAGCCAAATTTTGTAGTAAGACCAGGAATATCTTCTGCATACTTTACTAAAGCAACATTTTATTGATGACTTGGCAAAAATAACCCATTTCCAATTATACTTCCACATAAATTTAAATTACACTTAAAAAGAAATAACTGGAAAAACTTCTACTGGCTAAATTAAGCTGCGTTACTGTAAGAAAAGCTGTGTTAAAAAAATAAACTACCAATTGAGTTCTCTTCAGGAATCCGTCAATCCTTATTTCAAAACTTGTTGGAGGCTAATTTGACCATTTGGAAATGTCGCTTGCACTATTGAAACTCATTAGTCAGAGTCTTGCCAATTAATATTCTTATTTATACATGCCTCATTCTCACACACATATATTCATTGTGTTGTGCTCCCAACTTAAAAAAAAAAAAAAAAAAAAAAAAAAACAAAAACCAAACAAAAAAGCAGCATGAAGAAAGTCACTTCACAGACAATGTGCAGCACACCAAGTATCTGAAGGATACAGACATCTCATCCACATGAGCTGAGGCAGTAAAAATCTCCAGGCTCAAGATTTGCCAGCGACTTACTGGAGAATCACAATACTCATAAGGTATTCCTTATTTGAATTGTGAATTTAAAAGACATAAAATTGATACAAGTGAAATGCGTACTTGAGCATACCAGCCAGATCTTCTATGCTTTGCTTTAATAACAATCTCTTTATATATATAGATTTTACTTAAGCTACAATTTCCTAAATTATTCACTCCAGAATTCATATCTAGTTCTAATATTATTTTTTAACAGTCCTGCCTCATCATCACTCGTCTGCATTCCCCACAGTCTCACTGATACAGCACTGGAACTATTGAAACTCCTGTTGCTAAAGCAGCAAAAGTCAGCTCGGAAAAACGCCTTTAGGGGTTTTTTTAGTTACCACTAAAATCACAATATGGACAGGTTTTTCCTATGATGCAAAAATAAAGGCCTAAATTCATTGCATCCTGCAATCAAGTTCTCATATGTTTCCTAAGATATTCAAAAGTCTCCTACATATTTACTCTTCAGAGGTTACCTGAAATACTGTCAAAGATGATACAGTCCAATAACTACGGATTCTGGCTCACAAATACCACTGCACCAGGCACAACAGAGAAGCAGCTCAATCCCAGAAGGCTCAAATCTGCATATCAGATGGAACAAAGCTGCAGATGGAGGTGAGGTGGGCCAGAAAGATGAACAGATCAAAGGGATGCATAAAAGAAAAACAGTTGCATTGCGTAGCCACCCCCTCCAAAGCTTAAGGATTAATACATACAACTCTTTTCACACTATCAAAACATGCAACTTTCAGGTCAGGATTTTTCCACTAAAATCCAATTTTATCTTTTCCTTGGGGAAAAATGGGTTGTTATAACAACAATAACAACAATATCATAGAATGGTTTGGGTTGGAAGGAAGCATCCACCATCTTGGTCACACCTATCACCTCTCTGGGCAACCTGCTCCAGTGTTTCATTCTCATCGTAAAAAATTTCTTCCTTCTTGCCTTAACAACAATAATAAACAATCACCACACACAAAGCCTTTGATATTACTTGAAAAACTTCCCATTTTCTTTGGGACAGCTGAAGACTTCCTGCCCTCTCTGCCTAGAGGCACTCAGGGATGCTGGTTCCCAACCACACACGCACTGAACTGCTCCACTCCTTCACCAGACTTAATGAATTCCTGGACTTTCCAAGCCCCTTGCTCACCACTTTGCAGGTGAAGACGCTGGGCTGGCAGCCATTCTGCTTTCTGGCATTCTCTGCCTTTTTCTGCCTATGGGGCTGCCAGATTTGACAGACCACCAACCAAGTGTGGTGTCACATGGGCTTGTTCTGCCAGCTGCCTGGCTTTACAGCAAGGCACACAGATTCTCTGGGATTCTGTATCTTCAGTTCTTCCGAATCCAGAAAAAACTTAAATTTCAAGTCACAATGAAAGCTACAAACTTTCAGCAATATCTCTTTTCCTCATGAAGGAAAACCCCACTTCCTGCATGACTCTGACCCTCCTGCCAAGATGCAAAGACAATATTCAGACACTTTTCCTTTCTTACATGCTTCAAAGACACTGTACAAGTATTTCTATAAATACAGAAATAGTGCTCTAATATTCAGGTTCCAGGCATTTGCCACTGATAATCACACCTATCTAACATTCTGCAGTGTGCTTGTGAGCATCATGTGAGTGCTGGCAAGATGCACCAGGTCTCTGCATCTTGCCAACATGACCCTATGCTAGGTGAAGAGCTATCTTATGTTACGTCACTGGCCACTGCAGCCAGAGTAAGTTATTTTCTGGCCTCCCAGATTCTTCTCTTTTGCTGTGTCTTGATTCTGTTTTTGTCGTGAAAAAAACAGTTTTTCTGCTTTGCTTTACTAGGTAAAAGTTGTCTATGTGTATTTCATTTAATGTCTCTTTCATTCTTCCATTTAACTTTTTAATTGCATTCTGGAAGGAGAACTAATCAGTAGAAGCCTAGATATTAAATACAAGCCTACAGAAATGCGTTAGAGCCTGCCCTAGATGACTGCCCCTTTAAAAAAAGACTTTTGATATCCATTATATTCATGGAAGTAAAAAGAACACCTCTCTCCTCATCTAAGAAACAGTGGTGAGAGCCACAGTCTAGAGTAACTGAGTTTAATATCCAGAAAGGGGGGGAGGGGGGAATGTAGGGTGAGGAGGGGAGGGGAGGGGAGGAAGAGTGGGAAACACCCGCAAAAATAAATGAAAGCCTATCTCTCTCTTTTTTCCCTGAGGCTTTTCTGTGCAGGTTTTTGGGTGGTTGGGTGGTGGGATTTTGGCTGGGAGTGCGTGCTTCTCTTGCTTTGCAGCAGCTGCTTTTTTCATCCCCTCTAAAACACTTTGACCTAAAACTCATCTGTTTTCCCCCCGCTTCCTCACGGTTAATCTAGAGAAGATTATAAAAGCAACAAGGATGTGCATCTTAATCTTTTTTTGGACAATATTGGGGAAAGGAGCTTATAGATGAAGTTTTCTTAGTACAACAGAAAAGCAGTCTGCTCTGTAGCAGGTTTTAGGCGATTTCCTTAGAAAAGGCTGAGCACATCAGATCTCACAAGCTAAGAGTAAATCCTGTCCACCAACATCTGAGCACTGCTGGCACGACAGAGCTGTTATAGCAGGGAAGATTAAGGATTCTGCAGATGGCACTCTTCCCCCTGAATCAACACAGATAATAATGCCCCAGAATAAACTTTCTGAGCTCTTATCAGCAGTTTCATTTCTTAATGAAATATTAAGAAGAAAAAGAGAGTTCCATCTACTATTGCTAAGCATCAGTTGTACTTTACCCTTCATCAAAGAAGAATAAATAACATTTGGGTAACACCTAAACTTCCCCATCGTGAATTCCTTAGCTTATCACCACTGTCCTCTGTCATAACCCTTAAGTGCCAATTACATAACTGTACCCTGTTCAATAGATATTTATACTGCTTTCTTTGGGGTTTGCACTCATATGGCTAGATAAAGCTCTAGTCACAGTGAATAGCTACACATCCTAAGGCAGCAGCAAACCAAATTCCATCACCTTTTAAGGACTACCAAATGGCATCCTTGTTAACTGGCTGAGAAGAGCTGCTTTCAGCTATCAGTTGCATCCAACATTCTGAGAGTCACTTTTTGTTTTGCTATTTCCTGGAGTCTGTCCTAAAGGCTCACTCTAATGTAACTCCTGAAGAGCAACAGGGCAGAGGAATAGCTCTTGAAGGAAGAGTAAGAACCTCTACATTGTAAAACTGGAAAATCACCAGATTACATAAGTAATTCACAATCTTATATAAGCTTAAGTAACCAGCTGTTAATGAAAGTGATTTGAAAGTGACACAAAAAAACCATGAAAAAATACTCCTATCTTCAAACTTGACAGTGTGTCTGTTTAAATAAGGTAATAATCTCCGATAATTACATCCTTATAATTAGCTCACACACATAATCTTGACAATACAATCTGTGTAGTCCCCATATAATGAATCACATTACTCAGGTGATGTGTAAAAGAATACACAACATAATGTTTACTCTTGATTTAAACCTTATATAATCTAAAGAAGTTTGTAGAGACCACCAGTCTGTTTCTCTCTTTTCCTCTTCATTTTTGTGCCTTTAAAATCAGTTGAAAGCTGTTTGTCAGTAACAAATTATCAGGACAACCTAATTTATATATCTATGTCTGAAAGACCAGCATAGTACTTTAATAAATGTAGCAAATCCTTTGCCAACAACTGTAGCATCATTATTATTATTATTATTATTACTTAAAGGAAGATCACTCTTCATGAGTGAGAAGCAAAACAGGTAACACACAGGAACCTCCAAAAATTAATTTATCAAATTCTATTAAAGGCACACAGAACCTTACATCTAAAGGTAAAGGATTGAAAATTGACATTCTTTTTCAGTAGGTCTCTTTCTGACATTTTCCGTATGCACAGATATATGTATATATACATCCTTATAATAGATGGGATTTCTTCAAGGACCATACAGCATCCAAAAGGAGCCATGACACACAGTGCTGTTTTTCCAGCCCTATTCACTGACAAGAAACAGAGTTGCTACAAATTCTGCATTATATTTTGTTTTTTCAGACTCTCCACATTGGGTTAAGGGGGAAAAAACACAACTGGGGAGCTCAAAGGAAAGGAAAGGCTTAAATGGTGCTTGCTTGCTCAGGGACTGTCACTGTCTTACATGAAAGTTGGTTTTTTTTTTTTCCTAGAGATGCTAAGGCAAACCAGGCAAGGCATTCAAGAACAGAGAGGAAAAAAAGGAAATATGTTACCATACTACTTAAAGCTGTGGATTTGGTTTGGACTGCATATACCAGCCAGTCTGGTTTGAGGGGGGTTTTTTTTCCCCTGATATAATAACTTGTTGAAAGTAATCAATATATTACAACTATCAGAGTCAGACATATATGGTCATTTTTATAGAGGTTTGTGAGCCCATGCTGAGGCAGCTGAGGACCGGCTGCTTCCCAGACTGCCCTGAGGAAACTTGTGTCATTTTGGGCCTGCACATGTCCATGTGAAGTTTTTACTGCCCACAGTACATCCCTCTCAACCAACTATAAATGCATGAGCACTGTGTCCATAGCACAGAGATACAATTCAAGAAAGGCAAAATAGAGATTAAATAGAGATTTCCTAAAGAACACAAGATTACAGAAAGAACATTCTGCTTCCTCTACAGAGCTTACAGCAGAGAGTTTCTCGTTAGAAGGTTTGCATAATAAGCACATCAACTATGCCCCTACTAAACGAGGGAGTGCAATCTAGACATGAATCATATAATGGTTTGCATTTCTTGCATCTTTCCATATCTCCTTACTCTTGCCACTGTTGGTGGCAATGCCAGAGCAGAGTCACAACTCACACGTCTGGAAGAGCCTGCACTAGCTTAAGTAGTTCATCTTGCTAAAGTTCACTTTAAATGTTGGTACACCAGTGAGGCATTTGTCACCAACTGAAAAATATGGATCACAGTCATTTTAGAACAACCTGCTCATTATTTCCTCAGTGGTTTGGATTAAAAATAAAACACATAGGGATCTTATACAAAAACTGTCTACAGGATGATAAGCAAAGTACTCCAGATAACCCTTTTGATTCTCTCCAGTAAAATAACAGTCTGAGCCTTTGTTTCCATCCTTGCTTCTATCATCACAGACATAATCTGAGAATATCAAACAACCTACTTAGGACTGCTTTTACCATAGCTCTCTTTTGTCCTTCATCTTGGTATCCAGGGGCAGCATGAAGTCCTACTCCTCCGAGAATCAGAAACAATCTTCTAATTTCAGGCTACGCTTATTCAGGGTCAGTTTATTCACTTTGGTTTTGGTGCCAATATTGTCTTTAAGATTAACTAATTCTTATTAATCCCTGCTGTTTATATCCTCAATATTTTTAAAAACCACAATCTAAGTTGCATTGTCCCAGGCTAAACAAGGCAAGCTCTCCCCAGTCAATCTCCCCTTTGTTATAACCAGTCCTTAGTCAAATTTCACAGTTATTGAACAAAAGGGGCAAGAACTACAGTTAAAATTACAGAACAGTTCTCATCAGTGACTTAATACAATGGTAGTAATATTATTTTCTACTGGAAATACTTTTTGTGACATATCCTGTATTTGCATTTCCCTTCCTTATAACTACATTTCATTACTGGTTCATACTGAATCCCACAAAATAAGCAATTTACATGCCTTGTGCTGGCTTTGCAAAAAATAAAACATCCAATTTGAAATATTTCTTCTGTATCCAAACAGCATGTGTAAGTGTGTGAATGTAGTTCAAGATTTATTCTTGTTATTTTTATCATTACTAAAAACAAAGAGATGCAATTTTCTCTGTACATGCAGCACAGTATATTTCCCCACTTCCATAAGTACTTCGATTTTCTCCAGTTATGAACCTTTCAACTGTGTGACACTCTGGTCTGGAGTTAAAAGAAAATAATTGGAGCTATCATCTTGAGTACACTAATAAATTGAGTATTACAGTTAAGAAATTCCTTGATCAACTAGGAAGAAGTAACTTCAAGACTAAAAGTTTGAAATAAAAACTTGGAGAGAAAATACAGACTTCTGGTCTACAAATAAAGTAATTCTGCATGACCAGCAAACCTTCTGCTTTCTCCCTATAGCTCACCAGCAACACTGCTTCCAGTAACTTTCCTCCAGAAGAAAAGCCTTCAGCTGTCTAGTAGAATGTATTCTCCTTTAGGAGAATTCCTGTCCAGTTTTGGGAGCATAAGAACAGCCTTTAGGACTTTGGGAGACAAGGGCAGACCCAGGAAAGCTACTTTACATCCAAACATTTAGCTAGCCTAGTAAATATATGGTGCTACAAACTGCTCCTCTAACTTGCCTGTTCCAGGCAACTCAATCAGCATTTTGCCAATAATTCACGAATGCCAGAAACAACACTGCTTGACCTCACAGTGCTTTAAAGCAGGAGAAAAAATTAACAGGCTATCAAAGGCCAACCATGTGCATGTCAAGACAAAGCTCTGCGGGCACCAGCACCCAGGAGCAGTGGGAGATTCCCATGACGGGTGTGTCTCCAGGTCAGGTAGCCAAGGCTCATCCCACCTCCCAGCCCCCGACGCCGGGCACCTCCCCAGAGTCAGTCCAAAGCTGGGCTGGGCTGTGGGCCACCAGTGAGCGTGGCTCAGCATAGCCAGTGGCTGGGCAGAGCAGGACTGTGGACAGCTGGAGACTGACCCTGCTGCAGTGCTGCTGGGGCTGAGGGCCAGGGGGACTGACAGGGGTCCCAGCACAGGGACAGGCTGGGAGGGGAGCCCTGAGGGGCTGTGCAGGGACAGCAATGCCTGCGAGTGCCCGCAGGGTCCTTACGGTCTTTAGGACAGACAAAAGAATGGATTTGTGGTGGGGGGTTTTCATTAAGCTGAACTCTTCCCGGTCTTCTCTTCATAAGGCAGAAGAACTCTTGTTTTTGCAGTGTTGATTTCTCTCTAATTTAGTTTCTCTTTCCTATTCACATGGCTCGTACACAACACTGGCTGTGGGATCACTGAAGGATCATTCACTCTCCCTCTTAGTGTGGAGTTTCTTTATCCTTTTCACCCATTTCTTCACAGGAGAGAAAGTCCTTCCACCATATCATCTTTCTACTATGCTCTGATCTTATCCTCTAAAGCCTTCCTCACTTATTGTCTTGGAATAGCTTCCTCCAACTTTTGTCTTCCAATCTCTGTTTACTTTCTTTACCTTCCTACTGCTTCCTGTTTTCACCTGCACCTCATTCAAAGAATTTTCCTTTTCTCCAATCTCAGCATTTTCCTACTCAGCCTACTCTGCTCCTCATCTCTGTCTCATCAATAATCCTCATCATGTTATTTTTTCCTCTTTTTCCTCATACTTTACTATCCACTGACAACATCATGCGTTACAATGGTGTCCAAAATTCAGGCGCCATAAAGACAGAGGAAAAAGTTCGGACATCTGGTCTTCTAGTTCTTTTATTCCCTGTCTGCAGTGAGAGTCAGAGAGAAGGAGAATGAAAAGCAAGTTCCTCAACTATGATTCTAAATGGATTGGACCACTAAATTTTCTAATAATCTTTTTAAGTTAATTCATCTGCACAGTTTTGTATTTTGTTTTTCTTACTGATTTTAAAGGACAAGAATCACAACAGAATTTCAGAAAGAAAGTGATCAATTCTCCCTGCCAAAAGTTGCAAGTAAACAAGGATTTAGAAATTTAAAAGAAGTTACTGCAAATTAAGCAAATGCCAAAGACAGAAATCTCAACAACATAAGTTCCTTTTTATCACCACTACACTATTTTTACTATGTTATGCCTTCATACATAATCCAGTCATCTTCTACCCATGTAGATCCTCGGAATTTACTTCTTCCCCACTCTTAACACTGCAGCTAATGAGTAGAGGCTATTGCATAGGTACATACATCTTTGTCATAGTCTTCTCATTTTCCTGGGATATTCCATAAGTTCTCTCATGCTAGGCATTAATTAATTTCGTTCGCAAACACTATAAATTTCACTAATGACAGTTTGATGTTACACTGTTCTCTGGATCTTCTCACTACCCTGTCACAGGTATCCAGCAGTAGAGGGGGAGTGGATCTGGGTAGAACAGTCCCTGCAGCAGGGCAAGCTTTGAATAAGGACAAGAACATCCAGGCAAGAGGTTGGCTGCTTCTTTCTCCCAAAGTTTTTGCTGCCTTTCTTAGAGAATTCAGGACATACCTCACTAGGTACCATACAAGCACAGCATGAGCACTGTCACAGGCATGACCTGCTTGCTACTGCACTCACTGCATTCACAGTAGTTGTACGCTGAGGGGCTTTAATTCAAGCTCCATTTGATTACTGAATGCAAATGGCGCCAAGGGGATACTTACTTCTTCCATTATATTTTAAAGGGGCTAATCCAGGGCTCTCTTATTCAAACAGCAATTTCATAATCCTCAAATGACCCTACAGCTTTACAGCTTCACCCGACGCACTTTTTTCAAGTGCAATGGGACACTGCACTGAGTCTGTCTTCTAATATTCCGTAGCGAACTTAAGTGAGTTGTATCAGGAGGATACGGCAATTCTGATGGCAACTCTTACAAAGATCTTGGAAATAGTTGCATCATTGTAGTCTGGGGGGAGAAAGATCCTAGTGAGTTGCATGCTCAATGACCAAGGGATAAGCTTCTTATTCTAATTTTTTAATATGAACATCCCTCTCAAAATGGTGACAAACTACAAATCCTAATTTGCCGAATTACAGCACAGATGCTATGTAAGTATACTTCTGTTAAAGTTTTCTAACACATGTATAAAAGGTATGTTGTGTAGAATGTTAGAGTTTTTCAAAGCTATAGAAGCCACGAATGCCAGATTTCCTACTGCTCACTCTTTAGAGCAAAGGAAGTAAAGACAATGTAGTCTGATTAGATTATATTACAGAGAATTTTTAATACAAAGACCCTTCTTTGAAGGATCTTGGACACAATCCACTAAGCCTCCAGAGGCAGGCTCTGTACAAATCAATCTTCTCTCATTTTCAAATGTTCATTTCCATTTAGCTGTACTGATTTTCTGAGTGTCAAGACTGTGCCTAAAGCTGAGGAAAGACTAAGAACTCCACACTAAGAACTTCACATTCATCTGCACATTGGCATCACTGTCTTGATTTCAGCAGAGCTCCTGAATACTGCAATTAAAGAGAAGCTGGGGTTTCTAACAAGGGTAGAGAGTTACTGGAAGTATTCTTAAGAGAGACAATCCTGGACTAGCCTGGCAAGGAGCCTTGCCTCTCCCAGCAGGAGTGCAGCGAGACAAAAGATGCTGACAGAACTTGCTGACATAGCTGCAAGGAGAGACATCAATTAATTTAGTCCTATTTCAAAGAGGGTACAGGGGAGATATGTTATTATCTAGTCTTTTTGTTTGAAATGGAAAAACAGGTAGTTTTGAAAGAAAAAAAATATTAAAGTGGTCCAAAGAAGACAATTCTGGTCAAGCTCTGAGCTTGACTCTCTTTTCAGTTTTAGACTATTCGGGTCACAGAAGGGCTCTCCCTGCTCAAGAGAACCATTCCTGTGGTACAATAGCACCAAGTAATAAAAGTCGTGACTGAAGGCAATTTTAACCACATGACATGTTTAAAAAGGAGAGAGTGAAGATGATGATCCCTCCACCACATTAAGATACTTAAGACAACTATGCTTAAGATATTTAAGAAGTAAATATATGCCACATTTAGGTGGCAGATACACATGAACCTACCATGCATTGTGCAGGATATCAAACTGTTTAACTGAACAAACTCTTTAACTAATATGTATAAACACCTCTGTCAAGATTTCTCATTCCAGAAGTACCACAGATCTTACTCAAGTAGATGATCCTGCCTTTTTCAAAAGCAACACTGCTTCTTGGACATTCTTCAGAGACCCAGTGTATAATGAATGTCAGAGTAAAACGTTGCTTTCAAGTTACATGTTCTTGCTTATATCTCTTAAGTCAACATGGAGGGAACAGAAACAGCTAGTTTCATGTTTAATTAGTAAAAGAGAAGATTTGGAACTTTAATTTTCACTAGAAATCTTTGATCATAGTCAGCTGAATGCAAATTCAACATGTCTGAGTATAATACAGAAGGACAAAGCCCTCTGGCAGATGAAATTGCCTTAATTAAGACTCTAGTTTAATAACAGATGGAATTACTAATATATACAATTATGCACTTCCACCAGCAAGGTTTTTAGGCAACACAAAGTTTTTACACTAAAGACAGAGAAAATAATTTAAAAACCCACCCCAAGCAAAAAAACAACTTTCAGAAAACTTTGAATAACAGTAGAATAATCCGTATGAACACAAACTGCATAGAATAACCCTTCAGAGAAAGGTTTCCATTGGTTTCATACAGGCTCTACTTTCCATTTCTACTGCCTGTCTGGCCAGAAAACACGACAATTCCAGGGGATCATGCCGACACAACCATCAACTAAATCTTACCATTAAGTTCAATCTATACTTTTCTAATTAAAGAGAAATACAGATCTATCAAGAGAATTACAAAGCAGTGGAATGGCTGCTGCACCACAGCTGAGAGCATGCTACGCACCTCATGTTGACAAAAGCCAAGGTATGTAACATTTCCTAGCCCAATCGTGGAGCCCAGTGCTTCAGACAACGTTACCTCGTGATCATACACATACACACACAAATGCACACCTGTTCTCACATTACCAGAGGCAATGCACCAGAGGTCTTAGCTGCTGTCAGAGAAAAAAACTGCTACAAGAGAAATGCTTAGACCAGACAGCAAGAGGCAGTGGAAGTACAAGGCACAAGAGTCTCAACTATTGAACCGATGTGCTTCTAACAGAGACATTTTCCTCCACTCTTCTATCTCGTGCTTCCCACCACCAGAGAGGTAACAGTATATCAAATCTGACACCACCATAGTTTCAATGACTGCAATTCAAAACAAAATAAGTGGTGCTTTTGTAACACTACAGTAATAAAGTTCTGATATATCACACACTAAAAAAATGTATTGACTCCATATCTGTTGTGAGGACCTAGAATTTTCAATCTGCATAATCCATAAAAATGGAATAATCAGTGAGATTTTTGAAATAAAAATATTATCTATCAGTTTAAAATTAGTCAATAAAAATGAAAGAACTCTTCTTAACCTCCATACCTCTTCCCAGTTTCTTACTAAAAGAACTGTAATCAAGGTCTGAATTACTGACTATGTCTGGAAAACAAACCAACTCATTCTTGTATGTATCTTAGTGATATGTACCTTGTATAAAACTTAGTGATCTTAATGTATGTATCTTAGTGACACAATTCTTGTATCACTAAGAGATACTTTATGGCTTAGAGTAAATTTGTGAATACTTGAATACTGCTTTTGGACCTACTGTAACAGTAATGATGGTCTTTAAAAACAAACAAAACAAATCCAACCAACACATTCAGTAAGATACTTAAAACGATCAGAACCTTTCCTGGTATTTCTCATGGCTCATCATTAGTTATTCTGAATCCTAACACCCTGTTATCTTTACCAAAGTTCAGTTCAGCACTCAGATGGTGTTCCTCTAGAAACTGAGATAAACTGTAGCATGTCTGCTATTTGTGAGCCTGGAAATTCTCTAGAACCACTTACTATTTTTAAACACATTCTTTAGATGGAACATACTGGCATGCTGTAATTTTTTCCCCAATGAAAGGCAGTATCCAACACATTCTGACTGTCATGAACGCATGTGAATTGTTTCTTTGTGACAAAGCCATCATGAAATATAGCACATATATTGCTAGGTTATACATAGCTCTTGGTGAGAGTCTAGGGAGAATGACTGAACAAATCCAATACAGTGTATACTTGGGAGAAAATCTAATGAGAACTTGAACAGTGAGCTCCTGAAGAGACTCAAAAACAAACAGCATTTGTTCTTGCCTATAGCTTCTTCATAGGTATTTAGATCATTGAGTGCTACATAATCTCCTACAGTATGAATACTCAGGTTGCAGACCCTGCCCATTTGAAGAAGAGTAATTACACTGTAGATTAAACCTAATGAACTCATGGAAAAACAAACATTAAAAAAAGCACTTCATGACCTTGTGCAGAGCTCTGCCAAAGTACAGCAACACAGGCCAATCGGCCAAAGAGAAACAGAAACTGTGGTGGCCGCTGCTGCTGCAGCCCAGTAGCAAGTAGGAGCCACCACAGGCCCAGATTCAGAACACACCTGGCAGAGGGCACTCAGTACTTGGCCACAGCATCTGATACTATGCCTAACAGATCTTCCTCAATTCATGCTGCCAACTAACATCTTCTCTCAGTTTAGCTTTCTCAGCTTTAATTCATCTCACTCTCATCCGCATGCCAGTCTCGTCCAACACTCAGCAATTTCACTGACTGATCTGGCTGCACCACGGAGTGTCATGAGGGCTGCATCCCATCTGCTTCCCAAACTTCTCACCAGCACCAGGCATACACTCACTAGGAGTGGATAGTATGAACACGTAAAGATTGACAGAAGACTTCCAGTACTCTTCCTCACCTATGATAACCAGAACAGGAGGGTAGCAGTGAGGTACTGGATTTGAATTCCACTGGGATTTGCAGCCCTGCATACAGAGCTCCATTTAAAGGAAAACACCTGAAAACATCGTCTTTGCCTCTCTCAAAAGCTATCTTCTAATTTTGGAGCCCCTTGAGATAGTTTATTATAAACAAAGAAGAAACATAAAATTTGAACATTTCAAAATGAGATGCTGGCATTTCCCAGCTTAGGGGGGAAGGTATCTCCTGGTGCCTGTCGCCATCCTCCACTCCCAACCTCAGCAAATATTAATAAGAAAACATCAGTCTCAGATTACAAGCCTGGCTGACTTAAATATTTTGATCACTACTAAAGTTACACACATAAAACCCTGCATTCTTCTTCAAGCTTACCTGCCCATAATTTAACCTGCTCAGTGATAAGATTCCTTCTTATCACTTCCTAGAAGTGACAAGATTATTTTACTTCTCAAAAGCTGTGTTGCATGAAGACATTTAACGTTGTCTTGTCTCTGACTGCTATTATCTTCATTGAAACCTGATATAAAGAAGGGAATGAATTCTGCAAATAATCCATAAATAATTTTGTGATGGGATTTGAAAAAACAGCATATTGCTGGAAGGATATAATGCCCAGATAGTGACTTATTATTATTTCAACCTAAGGCTGGATGAAGTAATGCATCACTGAAAATATAACTGCACCCGCAGTAGTTTTCTAGGCTTTTATGTGACTTCAGGAGCTAATAGAATCTAACTGGGTTTATCTCTACAATGCCATTTGAACAGATGCAAACTGCAAGAAACAAAAATTTGCAGAACCAGTTGGTTAAAAGCTTTATTCTATTAAGAAAGAGTAGAGCTCTCATTAGCCTGCCATTGTTTTTTGTTCTGAAATAAACGAGCAGTATAATTTGGATGTAATCACACTGGAATCATTTCAGCATTTCTCATCTCATTTTTTATCCCTATTGTACAACAGTTATTAAGGGTGTAAATGCATTAACATTCACCTTTTGCAAATCACCAAGCAGCTCTCTCTCTCAAAATAGAGCTGTCTTTTAAAAGAATCATATAGAATCATTATTATTACATCTATTCAAAAAGTGCACCCTGGCTTCAAGCATCTCCCTTTAAATCTACTGGGCCTTGAGTAAGATTTTAAGTGGGTTTTCCGAATCAAGAACCAAGGTTCATAAGGAAAGTATCCACTTAAAAAAACCCCACATCCCCCCAACAGATTTCATTGACAGAAATATCACAATATATTCTGTAGATCCTGTCCTACTCATTTTACAAATCAAAAATCATATCCTTGATTAAGGACTAAGAAACCTTCCAACTATTTCTTTTTTCTTGGACAGATCCACATGCAAAGAGTGCTGTTTAAGTTCATTGTTCATTATGTTCCCTGCTGTCTCTGCTATGCCCTCTCCTCTCTATCAGACAGGAATGTTGGACAGATTAAATCACAGCAAATCCCAGAAAGGACAACCAACTCTTAACTGCCAACAGAGATTTCACTAGATTCCCACAGCAGAGATCTGCAGTCTGTTCCATCAAATATTCAATAAAGCAAAGCTTCCAAAGGCCTTACCCTGCAGCTTTTCTTTTTTTTTTTTTTNCTTTCAAAGTTCTCCCAGTCTGGGGGTCTTTTGCTACATTTTCTTACTGGACATTTAGGAAAGAAATTCACCTGTGGCCAAATCATCTCACTTATTTTAATGTTCAATGCCTGCAAAATTGCAGAAAAATAAAGCAATTCTATTGCATATCAAATTATGAACTGCATTTCTGTCAAAGCCCTACTGGAACTCAAATGGCAAGTGAAGATTTAATAAAATAATAAAGTTATTTATCTGATTTTAAAATATTGTTTAAGCAAGAGGCTGAATGTACGACCTAAGAAAATGCTAGAACAGCCATTCTTAATACCTTGAGTAGTGGAATTAATTCTTTCTGGTAATTATGTCAGATCACAATTATCTTGACACAAGCCTCTGATGAAATTCTCATATGAACACGTGGTCACATGAGAACATCACGTGTTTATGCACACTGGGTGGGTTCATCAATCCAAAGATATTCTTATATTAGTTTGTGTATACAGTCAATAATGCTATTTTAGAGGTACATTTCAGAATGTTATTGACATTATTGGAAATGTATTCATACAATAGGAAAAACCTTTTCCAAAGGCCCCCTAAAAAGAGATGATGTTAAGTCTCCATGTCCAGTGCTAAAGTCTACAGAAATTGCATAGATGTACTGCATCACTTTATTAATTGCATTTTTCTCATTAAATAAGTATTTCACAAGAACATACAAAATAATGTTTCTATTCAATTCATTGTGGAAACATGGCAGATCTTAGAATGATTGATATTAATTCTAGGCTTCCATTCTCATTTTGTCAAGTCTATTCATGTTCCCGCTATTTACTTTCCAGTGGCATGCAATTTTTGACTAACAAACTCCAAAAACTAAAACAATGCAATGGGTGAGAAAATTTTTTTAAGAAGCAAATTACTAGATTCAAGGTTGACTTTCACATCACTATGATAATAAATATTTTAACCCATCCCCAAAATAATAGTATCATCTAATAAATTCTAATATTTTGATGATTTGCAGATTTAAAAGCTGTACCTACACTCAGCTACACCTTCCAAATGATTTTATGAACAAGTGAAGTTTTGCTTGTTTCTACCAATAAGATTCTCATATGAAGTCCTCATTTGGATACTGATTTTATTCCATCTTGCTGCACAGATTAGGAAATTATGTGGGAGAACTTGGGATGAAAACTTAATGTCCTTCAGGTGAAGTAGAATGCAGGCAAGTAACATATCAGAATATACTGGCTGCTTCGATTTAACTCTCAGCACCCACTGTGATATACATCTGTGCTTCTGCTGTCAACGCACATTTATTATATGCTATATTTTTCCTCCATAATACTGAAAGCAGCAGCACTTGTCTTCCTCCCTATCCTTTTCTAAAAGAGAGGAAATCGATACAAGCAAATAAAGAAGTTAATCAGGTTTTGTAAGGAATATTATCCTTCAGAATTTTCAGCAGTGACGAATTCCATTAGTTTGCCACACGGCCTAGAAATTGAACTACGGAAAGGAAAAGATATCATATGATAATTACCAGTGAACAGAGTCCTGACAAAACCATGCATCAGAGATAAAATGGATGCATGGTAAGATGGCTGGAAGAAAACCTACTCATGTTTCTACATCAAACCCAAAATGGTTTTAAGTAAAATCATTTCAAAGGGCCACAGATACCACTTATGTCAGCTTTCTCACTCTGTAATAAACTTTGAAATTTTTTTTCATTTTGGCAAAATATTTATTGCTAAGGAAAAAAGTAATTCTCTCTACTGTGAAAATCTCAGAAATCACTTTTTAAAAGCAGTAGACACTTAACATCCAGTTTATTGTTTAAAGCTTGTAACCATTTTTGGATGCAATGCTAAAGAATGCTAAGCAAGTCCCTTTGTTTAGAATTAAATCTCTTGAAAAAAATCCTAAGTCCAAACCAAATTTATTTTGTTGAAATCAGTATCCAGGGAACACAAAAGAACTGTAATAATGAGAATTCTATCTTATTGTCCCAGTGGTATGTTCTCTACTCAGCCATTCTAAACCTGAAAATATAGTTGTCTAGGAAAAACATATGAGAGTAACTATTTTGTATGTTCCTGAAAACGTTCTGATAGGGATGGTATCTGAACTAATATTAATTCTAACCATCTTAGATATAAGCTAGAATTCAAGTTCTAGCTTAATGAGATAAAACATACACTTACCTACTTGTTTTTTACGTCAGCAGCACAGCAATCAAGTGAAGCAAAAGCCATTGAAAACTGAGTCCAGGAAAACAACACCAGCTTGTTTAAGTGCCCAGTCTCACAAAAAGCCCTGCAGATCTTTCCACTGCTAACAACAGCAGCAGCTTCTCTCCTTCAGTCCTCTCTTGCAGCCTGGGTACCAGCTGGACTCAAACCCAGGACAGAAACAGGCGGTAAATAAAGGGACTTGCTACTCTTAACAGGAGGATGAGTTAGTCATCCAGCAGATGACAGTGCTAAAGAACAGATAGATGAAGAGTTTAGAATCTAGTCCACTCCACAAACTCCTGTGATGCTTCACAGAGAGGAAGCTTTGCTTTTACAATTCCTTCAGGGTTGACCAAAAAAAACCCACAACACAAAAACAACATCTGAAAAAGTGAAATAGCAATTAATTCAAAAGCTACTTAATTTAGAGAGATTTTCTCCCATTATTTATTGGACAAAGAAGCCTGCCACAGCTGTCCATCTAATAAATCATTTGACTACTCTTAACTATAGTTTACTGTGTGGTAAACTAAGTTTTTTGAGTTCTGTTTTATTATTATATCCTCCTTACTTTTAATATCTTTAATCCATTTAATTCTGTCTAAAATTACATGCTCTAAAGATCAATAACTAGGAGCTTTTTTTTTTCCATTTCTTTTAAGTGAATCACCTAGCTCAAAGGGGGCCCACTCTTACAGTGGGGTTCCCGGTAGTTACCATATTAGAGAGAGCAATTTTCTCTACATTCCAGATGGCAAGTATCCCAATGACAGCCAGAGTCCTTTTAACCAGCACACTAGGGTGAATGCAATGATTCTCTTGGGAAGCATTTCCTGTATAACGTTGAGAAGTTGGCAGATGGGACAGAAGATTTTAAGACAAACTATTTTACATGAGTCAATTTGGACGAATTAAAGATGCTATGAAAGCAAGCTCTCTGGAGGCAGAGAATTTGTAAAGATCTCTTCCAAGAGACAGTCAAAGTAGCCAGGAGTTTGTGGGAAAAAAAATAGAATTAAAATTGAATCTATGAATCTCCTAGTTTGCCACGGGATTTTTTTCTTCCTCACTTGGTAATGTTTTGGGGTAAATAGAACAACAGTTTTTAAGCTTGAGAGTTTTATCTTAAACACCTAGGAGAAAGACCTAAGCTAATTTTATAGAAAGAATTCCCTAAGACTCACTGTTTAACATATCAATCTCTCTTTGAGCATAAATGTTACTACAATACACAACAATACTTCCCTAAACTACAATGTCTGGAACAGAAAACAGAGAAACTGTTCTAAAAAGACCTATTTCTTAGGTATTTCTTTTTCTAAAAAAAAATACACCATGGAACAAAGAGGTAAAGTCTTCAATTCCATCCCATCTACTGAGCTTCCCTTTACACAAACCTGGTCCACACGTCCCTGAAGATAAAGACTATTAGAAGAGACAATGCAGAGGGGCCCTACCCAAGGGCTTGAAGAGTTCACCTACTGTTTCTATTTTTCCACACCTAAAATCTCACTTGGCACATACTACAGATTTAAATCCATCTCTAAAGGTCTGTTGCTCCACAAATCAGTACATATACTGACTCTTACGTCCTTTAGTTTTTAATCCAAATCTGTGTTAGAAATAAAATTGGTTGTTTTATTTATGTTAGTAATGCTAGACAGTAACAAACTGCTTCAAAATATTAATTTTATTCATCCATTGTACCATTTCTTAGAAAACATTAGAGCAAATTCTGTCTTTGAAAATGGCAGGGGGTTTGCATATTAATTTGCAGCAAATGTTTAACTTGTTAATTAGTAGAAAATCCACCACAATTAAGAAATGCAAACAAGTTTATTTTCTCTGACACAGCATAGGTATAACCTATTGGAACTTTTGCTTTCTGTGAGGGCTATAAGCCTAACTGCTGGATCCATGCCTGGTAATACTAGAAAATAATGGACAACTTAATCCAAAGTTTTCTAGTACCAGGAATGAGAAATACAAGGCACACTTTCATATAGCAGATGTAAGAAAATGTAGCTACTTGCATAAAAAGAGATACAAATCCTGAATCTCTGTTATGTTGCACCCTGTAATATGTAATTTACACTTGTGCTAAATAAGCAGGAACACTTACGCTGCACTTATTCTACGCTTACTTTCTGCTATGCTAAAGCCTCCAGCAAGGTGAAAGGGAATGAAAGACATTTTAACAAGTCAATCTTACATTGCCATATACATGGAGATGCAACTCCTGTAAATATCTTTATTTCTCAGAGTCAAGCTACTGTACATTTTATATTTCACCCATGCTAAAGAAAATTACGTAAAACCTGCCTTCAATTGAAAACACAAACATGCCTTAAAAAGGCATGAAGAAAAAGATTGCAGATAAGACAGCAAGAAGGAAAACACCAGACCAATGCACTAGCACTGAATTAACTGAAGAGAAAGAGAAAGGGAAAAGAGCTTCTAATCTTATTCAGGAAGCACAGACTTCTCAGAGGGCCAAGCTGTGCATAATAGCTGTAACTGCTCCAATGGACCACTCTATATGTGTACAATTACCATAGCATTAGACAATTCCCTCTGGAGTGTCTGCAATTAGTATCACTGCATCCTTTTTCTCATACAGATATGGACTACAAAGAAGTTGTTAATTAATTTTATGAGCAAATATCTTTTTCCCCCCACAGAATGAAGCCTTGTAACGGTGCAGAGCGAAATATGTTCAGTAGATTGTTTTGCCTCTGGTGTTCAGTACATGCCCCGACGTCTTGCCATCTTTATTGCACACCACTTCATTCCATCCACCAGTGTATTTCATATTTCATATTCATACCCTGCCAGGCAGACAGCACTCCAGCACCTCACAGCTTCACAAGCACTGCAGAATCCCATGCAGAAGACCTCCAAGGCAAAATGTCATTGCCTTAAGTGTCCAACATGCATTTCCTGGGAGCAGCGCTTTTGGAATACTTACAATTCAATAACAATTTACATGTTCCAAACACCTCCCATACTGGATTCTGTTGTACCTATGAGCACTCAGCACTTCTCCAACTCAGACCCAGGTATTTCATATCAGAAAATCAAGAAAACACAACCATCTGTGAAAGTTGGTCCAAGAGTGCTCAGCATTACACAGAAGGGGTGGAAGAGCAGCAGGCCTAGCTACCAAACCCTGATCATGCAGTTTTGAAATTCCCACTTTTCAGGCCAGGCCTCCACTCAGAGCAAACAGTCAAGCTCTTGGACATCCTAGAGACAGCCAGGATTTAAGATGTAAGACACAATCTGGTACAATCTGAATTTGAAAAGCAAATAATAAATTTTACAATTCCATGTTGAAAAGACTTAGTCCAAATTTTTGAATTTGAGAAAAAAGGCTAGCAATAAATTTAATTTACTAAGTAGGCTGTGAGTTAGTCTGATGGCAAAGCAAACCATTGGAGTTTGTTTATGTAAAAGCAAAATATGCTTATATAAATGTAGCTCCTGCTACCAGGGATGTGAAGTTTAAATTATAAATCCACTAAGCGTTTTCATCCTAAGAGAGGGGAGAGGGGAATAAAAAAGGCAAAAAAATATTTACTCACAAATTTTTACACACACTTACATGATTTTTAAAATAATCTGATTATTAATCAACCTATTCTGACACAGACCAAAGGACTTAAAAGACAAATTTTAAGAGCTCCCAGGCAGGCTTCATATACATGCAGACAGAAAAACAAGTTTATTGTGTCCCTGTTCATGCATTCACTGATGATTTTAAAACTGAAGAAAAAACACAGTTTTGGGCAGGAAGGGAACACTGAGTTTTTCTTGTTTACACTGTGAATTTGGGACAGCTGAGGGCTGACAAATAGAAATATACAGCTTTGGATGTTGTGGGTTTTAAGGCAGGGAGAACTCAAATCAATATCGCTACTCTTGAATTTTGTGGTGTCTTAGCAAACACAGCATGCTCAAGTACTACAGAGGCCAGGTTCAGACAACACAGTCTAAATGTTGCTATTCTTCCCACAGAGGTCACAACAGAGAATGTCAATAAACTTTTCAAATAGATTCCAGGGCCTGAAATTGAATATTTTAAAATCTTCCTTTTCAATTAATAGGTTAGACTTGAAGTCAAATTGAGGACATAAAATCAAAAGGTAAGTGCTCATCTGACAATCTTTAATGATGGTTGGTCAAGAATTAATAAAACTTTTTAAATTTTGTTATTCTTTATTTCTTACAGCCAGGTATCAATAGCACAGAGCCTAATAAACACCTAACACCTGCTTAAATGGATAATGGTTTTCATTATGAAAAGAAGAACAAATCTCTCAAAGAACCACTGAAGCCCTCAGTGGCACCCATGCTAATTTATGCAGAGTACTTCAGGGAAATTTAATAGACCTAAGAATAAGTCAAACTTCAGAATCAAATCTGAACAGTATCAACCCATGCTGCAGTGTATCTGCCTCCTCTGTTCTTGTCATTAGGAGACTCAACACTGGAAAATCCAGTCTCAGAACAGAGTCTTTTTCAACATCATACCCCACAATAATGCCTGGAACCAAGGCAAAGTCAGCCCAAGGCTTGGAAAATAATCTCATTCTTGGTTTAATATTTCTTGACAGGGGGAGAAAAAACACCATCCTCATTTATGTCAGCACCTGACCTGGACAAACCACAATACAGCTAACTGCACTGAAAACAAAGACCTGAAGGCAGAAGCCTGATTTTTATCCAGCCAGGGTGGGAAGTCACACCAAGCATATCCTTTGCTGAAGCACACTGCAAAGAATGTAAGCCGCACTGACTTGTCACTTCAACAAACAAAGGTTCTTTCCAATGAAGAGACACATCTTTGTCTCCCCAGAGAGAGGAAGCACAAGCCATAGGACATTTGAGTTTAGCCTAGAACAGCCTTAGTACAACAGTTGTTGACAACATGGGCAGCAAAGAGAGAAATAACTTCAGGCACAGTGAAGACTCAGCATCATGAGATACAGCAAAGGGATGCTCTGATAATGTTAACATTTTGTAAAATTTGAAGTAGCTTATGGCTCTACTATTGGTTTTAAGACATAACAGTCTAAGAATTTCTCTGCTTCAATCTCTTTTGGAGGGTTTCACAAAAATTTAAATCACTGCATTATTGATCCTGTCTATGACTATGGAATGCTGTTGGCACTTTGATCTCAAGCCATACTGTGTTCTCTGATCACAGGAGAAAATGAAAGAAATTGAAAAATTAATGATAGACCAAGAACAGTACAAGTACAAAGATTACCATGGCAAAGGTTACAATTTTTGAAAAGGTGCCTTTACATTACTGTGATTTCAACCCATTTTTCCAGCCCTAGCCTAGCTTAATTGACTAGAAAAAACTTGAAGACTATATTGATGTGCATATTTTGAATCTCAACAATTTCCCATGGGCATATGCATGCACCTTACTTTATATTGGTCCATAATGGCAAATTGCAGATGTACCCAGCCCCCAAACACATATGCATTTTCTTCCCAACTGGCACAAGCACTCATGCACATCTGGGAGCTTCACATTGAGGTGAACTATGTGAGATCACCAATATGTAAGCAACAGCAGAAAACAAATCTCAAATGTGAATGAATTTTTTAAATCATTCATGTAACAAAAGTCCTAAGGTTTAATAAGTCTAAATATACAGCGCAAGACCAACTCTTACAAGCTCATTCATTTTCTATCTGTGGACCTGAAAACTGAACCGATTTCCAGCCTTCCTGTGCTTCCCTCTGTTAACAGGCACTGCTGGGGAACATTCTGCATGTCACCACCACACTGCCTTCAGGCTTGCTTGTGATATTACAAATCAAAATCAATACCACAGGCTTTAACAGCAGTTGATTGATTGTTGCAGAGATCTGTAGGACAAAAAACTAAATAAAATTTATTTGGTCACGCAACTTAAAAAAAAATCCTACCTTTTACTTTTTTTACTATGCAACAAAACCCAAACTGTGTTGGCACATTCTGACACCTGCAAAAATACTGATGCACCCTACTCTTGAAAGATGACATGACTTTTTTAAGATAAAAAGCACATAATGCATTTCTTCTGAAATACATAAGTGATAACTTACTTATTCCAGGTAAACAGAAAATGTAAACAACCTGAGAGATGTAAACCAGGAAAGAAAAGAAACACAATATCATCCCATTTACTTGTCAGTAATTAAATATCTAAAACAATTAAAATACATCAGTGATCCTTATTTGAGAAAGAAAAATTGTAACAGCAGTTAAATGAGAATTAAATCATTGCATTATGTGAGAAAACTGAAAAGTTAAAATAGCCTATTACTGAATTATATAAGAAAACTGAAAGGTTAGTTGGCACAATAAAGAAATGATGGGGGGTGGGGGGCAATGCCTCAAGCCGTGATTTGTAACTGGATCAAAATTACAGATTGTTCTAAAGGACAAACTACCTCTACTACAAAATCTTGAGGTAGAAAAAATTTACTGAAAGCAGCTGAGATATACATACAATAAAGGGTATGGGAAATGATTGTGTCTATTTGAATACAATTTATGGTGAAGCCACTGCATGGAAAAAACAGCTCCACGCAGAAATAAATCTAAACCTGAGAAAGGTACAAATGAGCCTGCTGTCATATCTCACAGAAAGACTGCAAGCATCTATACCGTTGTAGGTTATAAATGCCTTCTTAATTAGTCTCTTGGTAATTAGACATCACTAGAGGACAAAGTAGGGGTAAAAAGTCATAGGAAAAGAATGCATGGTTTTTAACTGTGAGGGTAAATAGCCACAGGAATATATTGTCAAAGGAAATTACTAATTGATAACAGAATATTAGCTGCTTAGGGGTTTGGGCTTTGCTTTCAAAGAGATGTGACTTAGCTTGGCTGTTCTCCAGTGGGATTAAGAGTAGTGACTGAATATTCAACCTTTAGCACATAAGATGACCTATCACGGGGCAAAACTTTGACTTGTGCTAAGATGGGAAGCAAGACCAAAGAGCAACAGTGGGCTCGGCAAGCCCCAGCGACCACAGCTAAACCTACTATGTGTCTCAATTCAAAGACAGGTGCCATGGCAGTGTCAGAAAGAATGAAAAATAAGCTCAAGAGACAATACAGGCAGTTTAGGGAGCGCGGACATGGCAAACTATGTCTACCATTACCACTTCAGACAGATCATACATATTCAGGATTTGACTTTAAAAAATGGTAGCTACTGCTGCCAGTAAAAAATCAGTGAGAGCCTTCAGTGTCAGGCAGTTCTGAGATAGCGTCATCTCAGAGAAGATAACACAGCAAAAGCCTCAGCGCAAAACTGTTTCTGCTCAAGGTACAAAATGCAAGTTTCACAGGCTTCTGGTTGAGCAACCCAGGAATACTTAGCCCAGTTCAGAGCAGTAAGTCAAAATCTGCCAGAGCTATTACATTGTCCTAGTATGTTGTGGTTTAGGAATGGTTTTCCCCAATTCAGTGCCCTCACTGAAACTGTTCAAGCCACAGTGCCTCTCTCTCGCTCCTCCACCTTCCCCTCCGTCTCACCCCTGCAGTGGAATGGAGAGGAGAACTGGGGGCACATAAGGCAAATATTACAGGTTAAGATAAAACCAATTTACTGGAAACAGCAGTGAGATAAGAAAACAAACAGTAACAGCAAAAATGCTGATGACAGAGGGTATGAGAAAGAAACAATCCATAGAGAAATCCCCTGACAACAAACACCAGACTGTTCGGCTCCCTCCACAACACTTCAGAGGGGAACCAGACCAGAACCCTCTCCCCCACCCTGGCAATGATGTGAGATGGTATCCAACAGTCTCTGGGTCCTAGCCATGCCCTCTCCTAGCTACTGCAAAAGTTATCCCTGTCCTGGCCAGTACCAGGACATAGTACAAAGTAAAACTGAACTGTACTGTATAGCACAAGCCTAATCAGACCAGAAAAACAGATAATTAAAGGCTAAGTTCTTACAGAACAGCAACTGACCTCCATTCATTCATGCAACATTCTTCCCATGAGTTCAATAGAGGCAACAGAATACTTCATGGCTTCTTTGAGCAGGAAAAATAAGGAAAAAAAAAAAAAAGAAAAAAGGTTTTGTGCTTCTTATGTAAGGAGGACTGCAGTGGAATACAGGGAGATGTTTCTACAAAACAAACCAGTGGGCAAGTATACCAGCAGCAGCAAGAGGTAAAAAAGCCAGAAGAGGACTTCTAGGGGAACAGACAGTGACTGTGTTTGTTACAACTCATTTCTGTTTGTTCACCCTAACACATGAACTACATTATTTACTTTACAAACAAGCTATGGGAATGGTTTCACATGGGAAATTGTATTTTTTCTTTATTATTAAAAGCTACTTCCTCAAAATCACCCCTGCTCACTAGTCACTTTGTCCCTGATCAAATGACACAGCTCATTGTTTTCCACAGAAGCAGCAGCAGTTTAGTGCTGAATTCATGCCTATCCTCCTGAAAACTTGCCAAACCTTTAAATACTGCAGATGCCATTTGGGAATGAAGTATTTATTTCTTATCAACAGTTATTGTTTAAGTGAAGCAGTAATGCAAATGCATCATTCTCCCTATTAGCCTAAGGATATGAGAAGTCCATCTCTTGGGGAGGAGAGGAGTACTTATGATCCCTCAGGGACATATGCCTCCCATCTACAAAAATACACAGCCCAGTGGGTTAAAAAAAAAAAATAAAAGAAAACAAGTTGGGGGGCTCTCATAATAATTCTGTTTCAAAACAAGAAGTTTGGTTTTGAAAACCAAAGCTGAAATGACAATAACACCCTCAAGGCCAAAGCTGAAGACTTTTCTGCTCTTATATCTTAATAATTTTTTAAAAAGTGCACTTGTTCTTGCCCCTAAATTACAATGAAATACGTTCTTTCCAGTAAATACTGCTTTTGAAAATGGAATGGAGGTGCTCTGAAGAATCTTAATCTTAAATCTTATATAAGAAAAAGGATCTATTACCAAACTTTAAAAACATTACTTTCTTAAAATCATAACTAAATGGAAACCTAAAAGTTAACAATTTTTCTGACTGAAATTAACAGTATTTTTAGCCAACCTTGTATCTTTCCATTTTCATCCCTCAGGATCTCCAAGCATTAAGGGCCATCACTGAAAGGTAAGAATTAGTGACCTCTGTTTCAGAACTTCAGAAGCCCAGAGATGCTCACCACTCGGGTACCATCCTCGTACTTACAGACACTTTCATTCGCAATGCACAGCTAACACCACTAGCAGCTGGGCTTTTTCTCTCTTCCCTAAATCTTTACTGTGGGACTTGCAAACCATGTCTGCTGCCAGGATGGAAAAGGAGCAATAGAAGGTGCAACATCATTTTCTTTGCTACCTGAGGACATTCTCTTCATCTCACTGCCTTTCTAACCTCACACTGGGAGCTTCAAGAGCCTTCATTTGAATATTTGACTGGGAGGAAGTTCTCATCACAATTAATTTAAGCATATGGAACAGCAATAACTATTAATGTTTAGTTTTAATGGAATTCTTATTTCTTACCGTTGTTAAATTCAAGACAGCAGCCCACTTTGAATATTAATCAATTCAGCAATCTTTCAGAGTTCCTTTTGAAGAAAAAATCCAGTTTATTGTAAAGAATCAGTTGAACTGTAAAAGTCAAATTAAAAATACCTATACTGCTGTTCGGGTTTTGCTTGGCTGCCTTTTTAAACAAACTGCAGCTATTGGAAGGATAAAAAACTATTCTTCACCTCTAAGATTTACTTTGAGCACTGGCAGTAGCTAATACTTTCTAGCTCTCAAAGACAAGATGTAATTGCTAAGCACCATTGCTATAAAACTACACAGGATGTCTAAGAGATTTTGCTTTGCCTTTTTACCTTAACAGTAAAGCATTTAGACTGTAAGTTTGTCCTCCACCCTGACTAAAGGGTGAGCATTTAGCTGCAGCACATTACAGATTGCCTGTCTCCTCATAGCGCTGCACAATCCACCGCCTGTTCCCTATTTGCTCTGCTCACCTACACATGCATGAAGGTCAGGGTTTGAATCCCTTCTCATCCTGCCAGTCCTCACAATACAGGCATACCAGGGGGATAATAAGGGATGGATCACTTTTCCTGCACTGCAAAAACAGGCAGCCTGTGGAACCATGGAAGATCACACCTTGTTCCTCCATCTGGCTACAGCGTTGCCCATGACTATCTGACCACAGCTGCTGTTGACTTCTTAGACAGTCCTGCCAAAAAGAGCTGCACACCACAATTTCATGTTTCTTGAGCTCCAGCTCAACCACAGCTCTCTCAAATATATGACAGCAACATTTCAAAAGGGCAAATGAGAGGGTCAGCAACTGGAGCCCCAAGAAAATATATCACTGCTTACCATTTCACTTGAGGCACTCCGATCCTCACTCCCCCACCCTGCTACAGCAGACCGGATTTCTCTGCCCAAGCAGCCTGAGCCAGCTGGGCAGAGCCACCGTGGCCAACTCTGTGCACTCCCAGCAATGCTTCTGTGGGCTTTCCAACACTGAGCCCAACCACACAAACCCCATCTCAGGACTCAGAGAAAACAGTGTGCAGCACCGCATCCATGAGGAAAAAGATTTCAGCACAGCAATGAAAATACAGTAAGCAAGTAGCAATGAACTCCCTTCAGATGTAAATCATGAGCATGTTTGACAATATTTCTAATTCCCCAAACACCTTTCCCAGAAGCCACAACTGTAGCCAAACAGGCTGCTGCTGCTACAAAGGGTCAGGAAACCCCCAGAACACAGGCTACACACAGATACAACTGTTAGGACTCGTGACTATAAAAAAGTCAGAAAATCTGCAATTGCAAAGTCTTCCACAAATGTACAACTTAAGAACTATAAAAAGGGAAAAGTGGATGGGGAATGTGAGATTATAGAAAAAACACAATGCCAGTTACTGCTAAAAGAAACCCCACAGTTTTTTTCAACAGTTGATTCTGTTTCAAGACTGAGCAACAGATCTAGAAAGTACTGAATCTTTTGTATAAGCCTACCAAAAAAATTACAATTGTTGCAAATGCACGTAGTACTATTTTCAGTTATGATTCACTGCTCCTTCTAGCACCAGAGCTAGGGATTATCACCTAAAAGTTGCACACTTTGCACACAAGTGGCTTCAAAACATACAACAGCCACTGCAGCTGAGAAACTCAATTTGCTACCAAATTCAGTGTCACCAAGCCTGAGACTAATTCCCCAAAGACACAAATTGGTACAGGCTGACAGCGCACAACAGAAACAGGGAAAGTATATTCTTGTCCTCTTCCCTTTCTGTTATTGACCACTACTAGAGATAAAATACTGAACTAAAGGTACCCCTTGATCTTCAGTTATTCCTTCAGTTATTTTTACGTTGTTATGTAATCTGTAGTAAATACACAAATACAGCACACAGAAGTACTGCTATTAAGGATAAAAGCAGTCTAGCCTGTTTCTCTGGGAGCACTGACGTAAAGTACAGAAGATATATAGATTTTTGAAACGCAGTATGTTAGCAAGAGTTTTAGAATAGTCTTTCTTTTCAGATAGCAATGTCTACCTTAGACTGGAATTTGCATTTCCTGAGTAAGGTAAACTTCTGGCATTAAATCACAAGTAAAAAGTGCAGTCTTGCATAATTTCTTTTAATTATTCCTTTTAAGGCATCATTTTCATATTTTAAGACTACAGAAGGGATCTTAAAAAAAAAAACTAAAAAAAAACCCACAAAAATATAAACCAGTAAGAGTAATTGGATACAGTTTTATTACTATTTTTAAAGTGTCTTTCCATCACCTGACATGAACTAAATACTTCGGCAATTTTATGTAAGGCATTTTAACTGTGAGTCATTTGCAACTATGCTCTTGCATGCTAAATAAGCTGCAAACAGTTGGTACTGCATGCTGAGTGACATCTCTGTTTTGCTTAAATCTTCAGACTCCATCTTCATATGCTATTTCTGTTCATTTTAGAAACAATGTATTACAAGTTGCACATCTTTGCTTCTGTTTGCCTTTTTTATTCACTAGTACAGATTTGCATTCCAATTTCAGGTGAGTCATTAAATCCAGTGAAAATGCCAGCCTTGGTTCTCTATGGGACTTAACGGCAACAATAAAGCTCTTCTCACAACCTAGTAATATCTTGAGAAGAAATCTGTGTAGTAACTTGACTAGGAAAATAAAGACAGAAGATCTGGCTAGAAGAGCATCCTTGAACTGTACTGAAACAAAACCTGAAAATCCTGAGCTATGCAAAGCTAACTAAAGGTAGTTTCCACAAATTAAAAAAATCCATTGTGTTAAACCATTAAACATTTTTCTTACTCAAGTTTTTAACTACAAATTCACTGCTTTACCAGAACACAAAACCAAAAACCTGTAAGGTCTTATTAATTCAGTGTTCCTTCATTCTTTTGCTTGTACTAACAAATCACGATATCTAACAGACAAATAAAAAAGCCCAAAATTAAACTGAATGATTACTGTTTTCACAGAATAGACAGAATAATCAGATTGTAAGAATTAATTACCCTCACTTGAAACATTTCATCCGGAATTTTCTACAATAATGATAATATACCAAAGTTCAGGGAGGGAAACCGATAGCTAATGACAATTCAGGATTTTAGAGTCTAAATTAAGAGTTTAATTTATGCTAGCACTAAGGACCTTTCTTTCTCATTGCATGTGTCTTCATGTCTAAGGATGGCCATCCTACATCCAAGAGCAAATTACAATGTGCTTTGATTTCTCATCCAGAAGGTATCTTGTATTGACATAATACAGTGGCAAGGAAGTCACATTTAAATAAGCCAACTTTTAAGTACAATTAAAAGCCTCACTGACCACCATAATATTGGTACATGTACAACACAGGATGACAAAACAATTCTATGGACATGAAACACCACACATTTCGTAGGTGCACAGAAGGAAACAAACATAAGAGTTTAAAATTACCTCCAAAGCCATCTCCTTGGAAACATTCTCTGAGAATTCCTACATTTATTCAATTTTAATTACAATTTCTTTTTAGGCACGTCAGAAAATTCCAACTTTTTTAACCAGAGCAGACAAGAAAAAAAATCCCCCCCTACCTTGTTAGTCTACCTTCCTTCTTCTAATGGATATATGAAATCAAAAGAAATAACTTATGGCATGTACATTCATAAAGACTATACAGATGCCAAAGTTCCTTTCAGGTTTTACAGTACATGGATGGAGCAGACAGAGCTTATCCATTAACACTTGAAACTTGGGACAGTTCAATGAACAAATTTGTTGCTGTTTCTGCTCATTTATAACAAAACATTCTACTCCAATATTATTTTATGTGAGGATGTGTATGCTTCCACACCACTTAGCACAAAAGGGCTCAACACTTTCAGGTCTCTAGGATGCATGTTTTACAGTTATTATTTGGCTATGTAGTTTTTCAGAATAACTGCCATGTCCCGCCTTACATTTTTCCTTTAGGAATAGCTTCTCAAAAAGAACTTCTTCCCAGTCTTTTTAGTCTGATATGCCATGAACACAGGAATCGCAATGCATTCTACTTTAAATATTACCATTAAAGACAGGCACTATTTCAAACCCATCCGGCAACCACAATTTAGAACTTTCAATTCAATAACTGTGATGTATCTTTTTTCCAACTATGCTATTATTAGCAGTATTACACATTTTGTACAAAGACATCTTCAAGCTTCTGATAACAACCACTGAATAAATTGCAAATAAATTCACCTTTTTTTGTTCAGTCTTCTGTCTATGAGGCCTTGAATCTATGCACTGATTTCCAGCATCCTCCCACATAATGTCTGTATTGTATGTCCTCATCTTCAAAGGCACAGCCCTCCAATTCTCCACATTTGAATCCACCATGAGTCCAGAGGAGATTGGAATGAACCCCAAGACATCCTCTGTGTTCCTGGGCACACTACTTCATTTCCCTGTCCCTTCGTCTCATCTCAGCGTTCCTCTGCTCTCTCAGGCAGGAATTGTGACACGCTGCGCATTTGTACAGCAGCATAGTGGCACCCTTGCCTCGGCTGAGCCCTCCAGGCACTACAAAATATAATCAATAACAGTAATTAATTTTGTCCCTTGTTTCCTCTTTTATCCAACTGCTGTGGTCTTTCCTCTGATAACTGAATATACATTGTAGCTCCTCAGGTTTTGTCTCACTAACAAAGATATCTATTGTTCTCCTCTCCTTAGACCTACCTAGACCCAGTTCTTTAAGAAAAACACAGTAATTGGTTCTTTTTGTTCAAATTCTATCCCAAAATTCATTTCCCTTAGGTATACTTCCATTACTAATTTAAGGCACCATATGCTATTTCAAACTTACAGGTTAAACAAGTAAGAGACAAATAGAAGAAGTGTTTCAGAATTAAAATACCAAGCTTACATGGAAAATTATCATTTTCTATATGTATTTATTATCTCTTATCAAACCAATGGGTGACAAGAAGCACCAATCTGTACCCAGGGCAGATCCTGCACTACAGATTGGGCCCTCTGACAATGGTTTAAATGATTTCAAGACTCCTACTGACGTTAAACACAGGAAAACGCTCAGAAAAAACATTCATGTACTTTCATCCATACTCATACACACATACACACCCACACAAGCAGTCAAGAGTCCAACAAAGCCAGAGCTCTTTTGGCAAGACAAACATCAAATCAAAATTAGTGTTTTGTGCCAGCAACAGTCATCAACAATTTCTTTGTATAAGTCTCTAAAATACTGAGCACCTATTGCTAGACAGAACATGCAACTCTTTTCCATGTAACTATCCCTAACATGACTATTTAAGAGCTCCCATTATGGAGCAGAGACCTGAATGTGGAGAAATCACAAGCAACTGGTGCCAATTTAAATGACTACCGACACCACGCTTCGAGCAAAACTAAGTCAAATTTGGGTTAACCCACAAGCAAGTCATCTACACCAGCAAATCACATCACTACCGCTTGGTTGCTGTCACCAAGGCAGCACCACACAACAAACATTAAAACATCTTATCAATATATACATGTTTTAGTATCATGTCTAGCACTGAAACAGTGCCAAGCACAGCCAGATTTGTTACAGCTTGTCTGACAGTTTAGGGACCCCATCCCTACCCAGGAAACACTGACAAAAAAATTGCTTCGGTTTAGAAACCAAAACATGAAACTTCCCTGCTTCAGGTTAAAAGTCAGATTGTGACAACTCATGAGCTGGACTTACACCATCCAAACAGCAGAGGAAAATCCAGCTTTGCAAATGCAAACTGATGCAATATATCTGTGCAACTATCTAAAGACCCCAAATATTTCTCTGCAAAAGACTCTTCAACATTTATTTCTCTCAAATCAAAGCTGACTTAAACATTTTAAATTATATATCTTCTCATTTAGAGATTTGCAGAAATAATAATTCTCCTTGTTCACTGTGGCCATGAGGTTAATTGTGCCTTTTAATTCCTCTGATAGTGATGAAATATTTCACATACATATTTTGCATTTTCTACAATACAACCTAAATGTTCTTTCATGTAATCTTTTTCCTCTCGTACCAAAGTCTGTTCTGAGGTTACATATATAACAGTTAGGTACTGTTCCTACAAAAATGTAGGTAGCTTCCTAATGAGAAATACTTGAGTTTTTTATTGCTTTCTCATGTCATTTATGGAAAATAAAGAAAAGCCACATGTCAAGAGGTCTTGTAATTCACTCCAATGTCCAGAGTTGGAATAGGGTAGATATGGACTGACACTCAGAATTCTGACCCTGTAAGAGTACTCTAATCACTGACCATTTCAATTCTGAATGTGAACGATTTTTCTTAATTAAGCTCTTCTAAAAGGGTACTTTTATGCATTATGAAAAAGTCTTGTAGTCGTGTTATAGGGCTCAGTCCATGATGTCATAGATAGTTCATGCTGTCTTGCTTGGACCAATACAGGTCCTAAAACTATTGATGAGCCCTGAGGTGAGACAGGTGAACTCCAGAAATTACTTCTTTTTTACCCCTCTCTAGGTGGACATTCCAAACCCTGTAATAAATTGCCCCAAGACACTGTGAACTCTGCATCTGTGAAGAGTTTAAAATCAAAATGGGCTAGATGATCTTGAGAGGTCCCTTTCAACCTCAGTGATTCTGTAAAAAATCCAAAAAATGTCAAGTGCTGCATCACTAATAATTTTGACTATTCAGACTGCATTAATCACCAAGACAACCCCAGTTCAATTCAAACACCTGCTCAGTGCCTAGGAACAGCCAAAAATCAGCAGGAAAACAATGATGGTTATAATTAATTTGGACTTAATAATTTTGATCAATCAGTCTCTAGACAATTTACAGGGAGTGGAATGTGACTTCATCTTCAAATTATAGATGGAAATCTGGGTATGAATTCCCTCACTGATACACATTTTAACAAATTCAGTTTTAGAAGCAGAGGTAAAGGATATAATGATTATATGTCTTAGTTGAGCTGAGGTTTTCTAGACCTAAAGAGGGTTCTGAGGATTGTTCTACTTTCCAACAACACCGTACTTAAGCTGCTTCTTCAGAGGATGAACTTTCAAAAATCAGAAGCCACACTGCCTTAGCCAATGTGCTGTCAGTTAGACCACACACTCTCTCTAGTAGTAAAAATATACTTTGTCATTGGACCCTCGTAATCTTCACTCATAAACACCGATACTCATTGAGGTGCCTTGAGAGGTCCCTCCTGGCCAATGTGTATTTACATTCCTGGTTAGGAGAGTGGCAAGAGTTAATTAAAGACTAAATTATTAAATATATTTCAAAGGTCCCAAATTCCTTATGCAACACGTAGCCTGAATCCATAATACTTGTCCAACAGGTGATCTTTACAACCTCTAGCTAAACAAAGCGGCACTTAATTTCTCAGTTTCTTGGACTCCACTACCTTGCAAGCCCTCCAATCAGATTTCCTTCCCTGATCCAAAAAAAAAGCTAAACCCAGGATAAAAATTAGCATCACAATATTTGTTGTTTAAAAATCAATCCATATTTAAGTTAAATAGTTATGAGCAGTCATAAATCATTTCATCGCTCATGATTTACAGTTATCTTCCAAAAAAATATTCTTTTCATTCTTTATCTTGCAATCTCCAAAACTAAAAAATTGCTTGATTCATCTCCTCTGTTTAACTCAGTTTGCCAGCAAAACCATGCCAGATGACTTGTGCAACTAATGCACTGAAATGTACCAGAACATTGCAACAAGGTTTCTAATGCCCAAAGTCTGCAGAATGAAAAAAGAAAACAACAAAACAACTTCTCAGGAAGCTCAGTGGTTTAATAGCTCCCTGAAGCAACCTTAATAATATAACATGCTGTTAAAACAAACAAATAAAAAGAACTCAAAACCCCCAACAAACAACAAAGCCACAATCTAAATGTAGCACTTCTGCATAAGAAAAGTCTTAAGTTTAAAACAATACTGAAGAGAAGAGTTGCACACTGCACTGCAAGCTGTACCACAGTTTCACAGATGTCATGGTGGGAATGATACCTCCGTCAGCTAATCTCCAATAACAGTGTTTGCCCCCTGGATCATCTCCAAATCTCCTAACAGCACATTCTGTCAACATTCAGAGTCAGTTCATGAGCACCACATCGTGCCGCATCAATTACAATATTTTGAATTGACAAATCTCTGAATTTCAAAAGCTCATGATGGACTCTGTGCTAACTTCAGCCAGAAAGAGGGCCTCTCTACAATTATTGACTTTCTGCAGCATTGGGCTCATCACAATGCTCTGGCTTTTGTACGCTCCTTGCCTCTACTACTTGTTAAAAACTATCCCAAGATACAGCATGTAAAAATCCAATCCTTGGCACCAATGACGATTCTGAAAATATAACAGGCAAATGACAGCTAAGAGCAGTAGCTATCATTCCTAGATCGGATATTAAAAGAACACTATTGACGTAACTGAAGTTACACAACCAGAACCTAGCAAATTCTAACACTGCTCACTTTCTCATTTGAATTCCCTTACACATCCAGTGGAAAAAAATCCTTGGCCACCAGGAGCTGTGAACTCAGGAGCTTCTGTTAGACTCGAAGTAAAAGGTTCAAGTTTCCAGCTGAACCTGGCAAAAAAACAACGTTAGGCAAAATGAGAGAAGTGCCTTCCATAGACCAGAAGGTGTGATGGGAGAAGAACAATCCATTCCTGAGGAGCTTTATCTTTCTGCTGAGAAGTTTGAAGCTACTGCAATTAAAAGTAAATGGGGGATAAATTCCTCCTGGAAGTCAGCATCAAATCTGTGTAGCCCAATTTTGATCTGTTTTCCACCCTGCAGGATTGAGTAGAGTGATGACAATCTCTTCTGCAACAAGATCTCCCTCACCTCATAAGGTGTGGAAAAAAAAGGTATTTTGGGCAACCTTCCAGACCTGTAGTATCCAAGTCCACCCAAATTCTTTTCTATTCTCTGACACAAACTATAGTATAGCTTTCAGAAAAATGTGTCCAGTCTTAAAAAATGAATGCATTGATGGTTTTACTATACTGTTTTACTTTACTGTACCTCCTTATTGAGAAACACAAATTACAAACTAGAACTTGCTTTCCAACCCAAGTAGAAACAAAAAACAAACCTGCATTTGTTAAATTATAAAACTACCATGAGTTTAAGATACAATGCTCTTATCTCTTTAGGGTATAAAATCTTTATTATGAAAATATATTACGCTTTAAACAAATGCTAAATTTAAATCAAGAAATATATTAACCTTTACTTCAGCAAGAGTTGGATTAGGAGAAGAAAATAATGCAGGTCAGTTTTAAAAGAGAGCAAGAGGTTGTTTATACATCCTTCAGTTTTTCTCAAGATGATCCTCTTCAAGACAAAATACTACCATTTTGGGCTCACCACTCCCGGTCTTCACAACGAAAGAGACGTATGTTTTGGAAAGAAACGTTTCAATTCCAGATATGGGTTACTTTAGACGTAAAAAAGATTCCAAAAACCCCATACACAAATCAAACAGCATCAAGAAAACCAAAAGAGAAAACAAGACACATTTTCATACAAGTATCACTATTTTCTTAACTCTGATAAAATTAACTCCTGTGTTCAAGAAGAAAAAAATCCCCTGCTATACAGAATTTAAAGTAAACATAGTCATGAGACCATGCCATCATTTGTAGTAATTAGTTTCTAACAGAAGTTTCTGAACAAGACCGCTGGAAACTGTAGAATAAAACATATGCAAGGGTTCACAGCAGGTTTGGTTATGTGAATGGAAAATCCACTAAATATGAAGAAACTTACAGACTTTTTCAGCAGGAAATAAGCTGGAAAAGGTCTATTACCAGATACTGGCACGCAAACCATGTGCAATCAAGAAAACTGGTTGAAGATCTCTCCACTTAAGCCTTCCAGTTTTACTGGAAGAGAAGAGCTCAAGTGCTGGACTAGGCAGATTAGATAAATGTGAGCACAAGGCATATTCCTACGCCTACATATTTTTTCATTATATATTCTGCTCCAATCCAAGTGCAAGGTAAATTACTCCTATGAACTCAGAAGACTAGCAGATGCATTTTAATGTTTACCTGCTCTCTACAATGAACTTGAGAGTGCACATAATTTTAGCTATTTCACCACTGCCATAGTTAATACATGAAGCTGAAAAAGCAATGTTGCACAGCAAGACCTCAGGTCCACCAAGTGCTGATATTCCTAAAATTGACTTTACTTAGGCTTGCAGACACCAAACAAAAATCACAGGTGCACTGCTGATGTTTCAGAAACTTTGAGACAAGGTAATTTCTTACCTTGAAGTATAATTGATACTTTGTTCAGTAACTAAACAAAAGTAATTGCAGAGGTAAACGCTTCAAGGCAAACAGATCTCCCGACCTTGTAATACCGACCAAGTAAAAAGATATATTTTTAAAAGATATTAATAGAAATATTACACTGAAAGAGTAAAAAAAATAAATAGTAAAAAAAAGCATTTTCTAGCATGTATCTAGCATGTATCCCCCACAGCATAGATAATTTCCTGAGAAAATTAAACAGTATACATAATCTCAAATCAAAATTAGAGTTGCCTTTGGGTTCCATGACGGACATAACAAAATTTACACCGGACACAGCAAAAGCACACTGTTAACAGAAAAAAACCATGAATGCAACTCTGCAAGAATATTCAGCTTCTTAACAAAGACATCAGAAAGATTTGTAGAAAAATAAAAAATCTAACTTTCTTCTCAGACAAGAGGAGCATCTGAGGGATTATCACCTTTTCTGAACAGGACAAGATATCTGAGTAGCAAAGTTGGAACAATTTACCATTAGATGTAAATATTTTGACAGACAGTTAGCAACACGCACAAAATTTTAAAGTAATTGTGCAAAAGCCAGGTCACACATTACTGGCACCCAAATAAGATAAATATTGTGTTAAAATGGCAGACACGGACATGAATTCAACACATTTAGGCCATTACATACAACAGCACACAACGCAATTAGAGGATGATTCAGCTCTGGTTAAAATCTAGAGGAGGTTTGACATTAACATCAGCGAGAAGGCAACTATTCTTATAAAAAACATACATGTTTTTTAGAGACCTTGCAGTCATGGATCAACAAGTCATTTCATGGAATACTTTACAGATGAAGAGTAGATTACCCTGCTAGACAATATACTAAAATCAATTAATTTACATTTGATTTGCAATATCATTTAAGCAATAGGTAAGAGAGCCAGGTTTTTATTTGAAGCAGCCTTTGCAATACAGGATTTGTTTTTAGGCTTCTGGCCAAAAAGTACATATGTGCCATAAGTATTTTCTTCCAGACTTTTGTTAATAGAATAACCTTTAACAACCTGTTATACCAACCTGCCTGTTTTATGTATTTCTTTCATTTAAAAGATTTATTCCTTAGGCAAGGAAAATGAGATCCAGCTAGAAATTTTGAAAGGAATGTAATTATTTTCTTCAGCTGATTACTCAGTTTAAAGGTATACAGTAAGTTTACAAACCCATTTCACTCACAGAACTCCTTGTGTTTCTGCCCCTCCCAATAAAACAAATCGCTAGGGTGCAACCATTAATAGCAAATCGTAACTTTTGAGTAAGAACTTACTACAACAAAGTGCGCTTCCCAAGCTCTAGATGTGGTTCCAATTGTCAAACTGTAATTCTGTAACAGACATAAATCATCATAAAAAAACCTCATTCATCAAGAGAAGTCACAGAGGTACCTAAAGGAGCAAATTTGTTAGCACTGATAATCCCACACAGTTCACCACCCAGTCAACCTCATTCCTTCATTGAATTTATGTTCTGACCCTTGTTAGTTTATTTTGTTAGTAAATGAAAAAGTGCAGCAAGGCCTTCCTGTGTAAACCAAAATGCAAATGCCATGCATAAGAAACAAATGTCCCCCGTCAAGTTTGGAAGATTGAGCACTTCTTACACACCACATTAATTGGATTACTTTACAGGATTACAGCCTCAGAAAACTGATACAGTGACTCTCACCTAGAGGTTTTCCCAGAGTCAGCAGAAGGCACCTCTGTGCAGAGGGCCAGAGAAAACAATTCCTTAAGTCAGGCACAGGATGTTTGCAATGAGCTGATTTACCAAGTCTGAGGGACAATCCCCCAAAACAAACTAGTTTTGAAGGGAAGAATATTGTCACTGATGTTCTTTTATCTTTACAGCTTGTCAAGAAAAAAATAAACTGTAGAACAGAAAGCAGAATAAAAAATGAGCATAAAATAGAAAGTATCTAATTCTGCTCCAGTAACAGATTTCTAGTATAAAGAAGAAATTCAGAAAATTCAGCTGCAATTGCAGCTGGCATAGAAATTATGAGATAGAATCCAAGTGTAAATTTCAAAATAAAAAACAGCAACACATTACTTCTGACATAATCGGGATAAAGCAATGCTTGCAACATTTTCAACAAAATATGTCAATGTTGCAGCCTGATATACCTTTAAACCACTTGCATTTAATTTTCAGTAGATTAAAAGTGGTATGAGAATTCCAGTATCAGAGGGGAGAAAAAAAATCAAATATGCTTTCAGGTGCTTGAAGTCAATAAACAAGTGTAAATATCTCAGTATTTTAAAATGCAGGTATGCAGATTTTTTGCTGAATAGAGCAACATATCTCACCTAGAAAAAGATACCTCCATTCACCTTTAGGAACATGAAAATCTAATTCTCACTACCTAATTACTCATTTTTCACCTCCCACTCATGGAAAATGAAAACGTTTCTTCTTGCATCTAAACTTAAATTACACTTTCTAAGCAAAAGCTTTTTTTTTTTTTCAAGAAAAGCCAGGCAACAAACTACGCCTCTCAAAAGGATAACAAAGCTCACCTGTAAGTTCTGACATCCCTCCCTCCTACACTCCATCCCTCTCCCTTTCTAGACAAATCTTGTTCAGTTGAAATTGAAGATTTTGGAGTCTTTCAGTTCAATAAGATGAAGCTTTCCAGAGGTGAAGCATGCAATGGAAAAGGAGAAAGAAAATGCAGACTAATCATACATCAAGACAAACGATGTTCTGAATACATTTTACTGAAATTCTCGCGATAACTTCTCACCTACTTAGTAAACTTTATGTGACATTTTTAAAACACTTATTTTCTTCTTCTGAGACAGAAAAAAAGAACAAGACCTTGACCTTGGCCTTTATCAGACCAAGAGAAAAGTTAAAAAGAAAAAAAGAAATAAGAAAGAAAGAAATTCCAAATTTAAGAGCCCCTTCAAAAAAAAAAAAAACCACAAATGTAACCTTCTATCAATTTGAATGAGTTCTGAAATTCATAACTACAGACAATAGCAAGTCCTACCACAGGTAGGTTGAAGCTGTGCCACACTTAAAATCAGGAAGAACCATCAAACCCAATACTGGAAGACAGGGATCTCAGTGGCTCTGACAAGACCAAGGAAAAGTGAGAGGGATTAAACAAAGTTTTGGACTCAGATCTTGAAACTCCAAAGAAAAGCAACTTAAAATGAACCAGAAGACAGGGTACAGAACAAACACAGTACTCTTCTCATAAAAGACACTGCTAACAGATTCCAGAAATGGATGTGGAGGCATAACATTGCAATGTTCTGAAACTATCCAAAAATGCAACATTTCTTCCACAGGACTTCAGGAACCTTCTCATATCAAAGAAAATTTACAGGATATTTCTACGAGAACCCTGGTCAGATCAAAATGGAGACCAGGCCTCTATTGATTCTTCTTCCATTGACATGCCACTGTCAAAAGTAGTAACTCTTTAAATGCATAATTCATTTCATGAGACATATTAGAAGTGATTAAAGACTAAATAACGGCTGACATATCTGATCAGGCAGTCAGACCATCATGTAAAGACCTACTGAAAAACATCTTAGGGTATGAATCATTAATTCACAAGTTCATCCTACTGAAATTCAGTCAACAATGATGGCATTTGGGTTTTCTGAATTTACCTGTGCAGCTATCACCCTCCTGCAACTACTGAATACTAGGCCAGTGGTTTTTCTTTTGCTCACAAGCTTTTCTGAAGAACCTACTACATAATTCCAAGACTACAACAAACTAGGCACACACACAACTAGGCAGCTGAGCCCAGCAGAGCTGGGAGGAGCAGTGCAGGAGTGGAGCTGGTGCAGCACAAAGTCAAACCCCAGCAGACTCAGCATGGCACAGGATAAACTTTTGCTTTCTGTGTTAGCTGGGGCAGAAATAAAACGCTAAACCCCACATGTATTTAATACAAGCTTTTAAAAGAAGATTAATCCAACTCTTAAGCAGTGAAGCGCTATTAAATTACCTGTAACACCAGAAGAAAGAAAGAAATGGGGATGGAAAGAACCTTACTGAGTACTTCCCCGCATCACATACTGTGATTTTTTTTACTTTCCTCTTGCATGGAAAAGGGAATATGCATTCCATCTCCCTGGTACTTGCCATAAAGACTGCAAACACACGTAACTGTCTACGCACTAGCATTGCAAAACGCCCCTTCATAAATGGGCAGAAAATACACAAAAAATATGAAGTCACATGAGTGACACTTATTTTTTGGCAAATCCCCAGTGTTAGGAGCACACAATTCTTGTGACTGTTGCAGGGCTAGGGATTCTTATCTATCTGTGCAGGTATTTAGACTGCTTCTGTCACCATTAGAACCAAATGCTTTTACAAAGACTGCTTCGGGATGAAGACCATGTGTCTGCAGAGAGAGGTTTAATGATCTGGCTTGTGTTTAGCATGTTTGTTCTAACTAAATTATTCCATTTTACAGCTAGGAAATAAAAGCACGGTAGATTATGTTCAAATGTCTATCAGCATGGCTACATTCCTGATGTACGATGAGGATCAGTTATCAGTGAATGGATCCTACTATCCAGCAGTTCACTGAGTCTTATGCAGATCTATCCAATTGCCTGGTCTTACTCTGAAAACTCTCCAAATTCCATTCATTCCTCCATCTAAATTTATATACAAGGAGTTCTGCTTGCCCATCAAAGGAACGAAGATGCTCATACACCAAGGGAAATTATCTGACATATCCAGCAAAGGAAGATACATTCCTCTTTCTCACTTTCCTTTTTCTGAACCCAAAGAACACATCCCACACAAATCCCAGGTACTTGTTTTTTCCAGCTTTGCCTGGTTTAAAAGGAAGAAATAGAGCTGTAAGAGACAGCCATTTCTGGCTTGATTCCATTAATACAACTCCACATTCTGGCAATCCCCAGTAAAACTCACAGACAGCCAATGCAAATTTTGTATCACTTCCTTTCATCATTCCTTTGAAAGGATTTAAGCAGAAATATACTTCAAACTCAGTGCACTCAGCTTTCACAGTAGAATTCCAGAGAGGTTTTCAGAGAGGTAGAGAGATAGGACATGCCAGTGTTTAGCATTTGGTTCTGCCAGCTAATATCCATCAGATATTATTTCCCACAGCCAAGTAAAAGACAACCAGGTAATACAAGTCTGTTGTTATGCAGCATTTTTACTCAAATCCACTGGGAAGCCGTGTCACAAAATGCAATGATCTTGTCACTCCATCTAAGTAACAAAAAAACTTGTCCTGCACCAAAATGTCATCCACATTAAAAATTAACTGATCCATGCATCTTATGGAATGATACTTTGTAGATTTTTGCCAAAGTCCCTCTGGGAAGTCTACTGAATTACTAGGAAACCTAATTTACCTACCCTTTTCTTCAAGCACATGACAATTTTAAGAAAGTCATTCCTGACTATGATAAACATTACAGTATGCCACAACACTGAAGGAATGACATCATCTTTTTATTTAAAATTTTATGTAGTTGCTAGTGTGAATGCTCTTATAAACACATGCATATTACTTTAAATCTGACCATTATAGCATTACATTTATAGAGAAATTGCAGCTGTCACGTAAGTTAACACAGCTCATGTTATGACACCTTACCTATCATATTTTTCCCTTTCCTAAGAGAAGGCATCTAGATACCAGTTTGTTTTTATTAAGCAATTCTGAGAAGCTAAGAAAAACTCCTACTAAATCATATGCCTCAAAAACATTTGTTCCAACCTGTAGTAGCTGAGTAACATCACTGGGCTCAAAAAGCAGCAACACCTTTGAAGAGTTCAAGCCCTTCGCCTCACAAGTTGCACCATGGTTATTATGTTTTAAGAAAAAAAGAAAAGAAGAAAAAGTTCTTTAATAAGTGAAAATATAATTAGTTAATGAATCTCACACTTAATAACAAGGGACTATAGCATAAAACTGCACTGCACTAAAACCACATGGGAGCTCCTGCTAGTCTTTGTTAGGAAACTGGGGTGACCTCTCATGATGGTGCAGGCAGTGCCTTTAAGCTGCTCTATTTCTTACAAGGAGAACAAAGAAATACCACAGCTGTGCCTCTGATGGTCACAGAATATTGCAGTAAGCTCCATATTGCTGTGGTTGCCTATAAAAGGCTTAAACTGTTATCAAAACTAGTTCCTTTATGCCTTTTCTCAGTTACTGAGATGCATCAGGCAGACTCAGAGGCCCTCCATTTCCAGGGTGGTACAGACAACACAGCCAGACATGGCTTAAGTGCCATACACCTGCAAAAGTTAGTATAGGTCTTTAGCAGAATACAGACTGGAGACAGAAAATGATGCTGGGCTATCCTTACTTTGGTGTAGGGACAAATTCCAGGGTATAACTGTGTCAAATAAACACAGTAAAAAGTTAAAATTCTTTCGTTCACCTTTTCATTTTACAGGTCAAAGGTTATTTATGTACTAGTACCATGACACCAGACAAAACAAATTTACGTCACTAAAGTTTTATTAGGAAGTATAGGAATATATATATATACTCTTCTTGACTTTCCCTCTGTCGTCCACACAATGCTTCACTGGAGTCAGATCAGAAAATTTAAACAAAAACCTAGGTGTAATTCAGAAAACAAAACCAAAACTAACACAGATTTTCAACATGAATCAAAAATCAGAAGAAAAAGATTTGTATTTTCAGTTTAATTCACATACTTCCTGGTGTCAGTCCACTGTCAGTATTTCTCCACACAGTTTCCAAACTTTTACCTTGATTCAGAGAAATACTTCAACAAATCCATATCTCTGCTAAAGAAAGACTGGTTTATTTTCCTGAATTAGAATCATCCTGTACACTTTCCACACAGCCATGTAAGAGGAAAAACCACCTTTAAAATATGCCTGTAATAATATAGCATGTAAATAGAGAAGTGAAAGTCAGACTCTCAAGATGATTCTAAATCTTGGGTCAGAAATTAAGTGGTATTCTCTCTTTACAGTCTGTCCAAATTTTAAGTTCCTAAATGGATTTTCGTCAGGTCTTCACAATTCCAAAGAGCAGGATGCATCAAAACATCTTCAGACTCTGAAAGGAAAGGCAGCTCTGTCTCTCAGAACATCAGTCAGCCAGCTCACAGGGCTATCAAGAAGCTTCCCTGGTGGACCAACTATTTGCTACAGAGTTTCCTCAGCTGCCTTCTCACACATCCAATACAGACAACTTCCAGAGACAGTATACCGGACAAGACAGTACATGCACTAAACAAGTGATTTCATACAGTAATATAATCTTAAAGGTGGCATAAAATGTTTGGCAACCAATTTCGGAATCAAAAAATTTATATATAAAACGTTCACATGTAATTCCTAAAAAAGAAATAGACTGCATGTCCTAGCTAAAACCCCTTCACTACAAACAAGCCGTCCAGCTCAATTCCAAAATAGAATTTGAGATCATATTCAGTATCTGTACTGCAGTGCAGTGCCTTAGAGAGGAAGGTACAAATGCTGCAATCTCAGCCACGCCATCCCTCACATGAGCTGTTAAACAGTGGTCTCTTGTGCCAATCCCTGGTGTGTCTTCAAAAGTCACATACTGACAAGTACAAGAAACACTTTTTAAAATAAACAAAGGATATCCAAAGTGGGTTTCGGCATTCTTTCATTCTAAATTTGCTTCTAATAGCTAACATTGCTTTTGAGCATTTTCTTCAGTGCATTCTGGCAATCATACGTTTGCTGACTGCAGCTACCAGAATCTCACATATTTTGATAAACTCCTTTAAAAGATAAGCAGAACATGAAAAGCATTGAGGGATTAAAAAAAAAAACCCACCAACTTTTTTTTCTTTTCTGTTTCACTGAGAGATTCGCATAATTCTTCTACTGCTTAGTTACTTATCTTACAGTAATCTACAGATCTTGTTTCTTCTGGTTCCTGTTGTGTCCTCCCATTCCACAGAATCTTCATGTAGGATGGTATGTAAGCATATGACTTTTAGTCAGATTTAAAGTGGCACTCATTGGTTAAATGCTGCCATAATGAGGAATATCTGGAATCAAAGGGACTCTGAAATCACAGAACCTCCTTGAAATGTGAACACGTAACATTCTTCATTTCAAACTTCTCTGTCATAAACTTCAGTCTTTTATTATCTCAAGTATAAAAACTCAGTACTGAGTGAATAAAGTCTTTTGCTTGTCAAACATGAATCCTAAGTAATGTTTAAATTTATATCAAACTACTCTTCCAGTGTTGCAAAGCACACTTACACATTCCACTGGCAGTCACACTCAGAACTATTAAATCCATGTAGAAAATAAGGCAGCAGAGAATACGTTCACAGAAGCAAAATATTCTGTTTTACTGCAAGCTAACTAAAAAATGAAAAAAAAAAAAGGCACTAGAAGAGAGTGCAACATGGAACACCAGCATTCCAACCTTAAAAAAAAAAAAAAAAAGAGAGAGAGAGAGATGAAAAGAGATGATGACTCCATCGGTCCTGGGGAACATGTGCTGCTCACGCTGATTATGCTTCTGATTCCTGACAGGCATGGTAGTCATCACTGTCTCAGAAGACAGTGAAAAAAACCATAACCCTGTCAGCCCTACTTCGGTGTGTCCTGTTGGTGTCTCCTGCCACAAACAGCTAAAAGCAGACCTGCCTCTAATTTAAGAAACTCCACAACTCCAGAAAACAATACACACTGGCATCAAGAACATCACAAGATGAAATAGCTAAATAACACATTTCTCATCACTTTTAGGTACATATTGCTCCTGAAAGTCAGGACACCTTTAACAAATATAAGGGACAAATATAGGCAGCATCTTTTGAAACCTTGCACTTGGTTTTAATCCTCTCACCAGCCTGCCACCCCACTTCTTGCAAAGGCCTTTCCTTTTGGGGGTTCTGTGTCACAAATAACAGTCCTTGCACGTGCACGTTAAGGAAGGAGCCTATGCATTTAGGGGCATATATTTTCTGTTTTCTCCTGGAACTCTGAATTATTTTCACTCTAGTCAAATTACACATCTTAAAAAAAGTAAAATAAGATAAGAACAAACAAAAAAAATAGGTAATTTCTGTATCATCTATAAATGTTTTAGATTCTTGACTGTAAAGACTAAACAGTGAAGCCTATTTTGCATATACCTTTGGACTTTCTAGTATTAAAAAAAAAACAAAACACAACTCCTCTACAGGGAACAGGTCCTCCCTGGACACACAACTAATAAACTCACAGCAGGATACTTGTCCCCCTTCAATTCTCCTGCACAGTACGTGTGCATTCAGTGGGAGAAATCAGGAGAACGTATGTCCAAGCCTAAAAAAGGCCACACATAATACAAGGTCATCTCCACCTGGAGCATTCAGCAAACTAATGAGGGAAATCTCTGTTTGCAGAGAAGCACGTAATTCACAGGACTACAGAAGAATCCCTTGAGGAGAACTGAACAGCACAGAGCTGAGCTCCAGTCTGTCCGAAGTTGTCACAAACAACGTAAGTCTGATGCTTCCAGAAATACAGGCCATTAATAAGTTGCGTTCACATCTCAGAAGTGACGTATCAAACTTAAATCATTCCCAAAAGAAACAGAAATCCATCCTAGCAGCAGAATTTTCAGGAGGTAATGCTTAATGCCACTTTACCAAAACAAAACCAAACAAAACCAAAAAACAAGAAAAAGACAGCAAGTAAAGAAGAGGAATCATTAGACATATAGGAATGTGTGAAGAGGAGAGGAAAATTGAAATTTCCAATCAACATGTGGCAAAAATACAATTTCAGTTTAGTAGCTTAATGCAAATAAAGCACATTTTTAATTGAGTAAAATCTCATGCGCAACTCTAAACATTAAAAAAATATAGTGTTTACATTCCAGGGTAAACTCTAAAGACTTTAGGAAGTTTATCAGGTCCTACCAAAGAAGCAAATATGAAGAGCACTGTTTACAGGCCTATAGATGTCATCCTGAAAGTATTCAAAGCACAGAATGCTTTTTGCTTGCATATGGTGTTCTCTGAAAAGTTCTTGTTTATCTACAAAACATTTATGAATCCATCTGTCCCTAATTAGTATTTTAAAAATAAATAACTAAAAAGAAAAACTGCAGTAATTACTAGGATAATACCAAATTTCCAGTGCTTTCTACCAATGGCATTCAGAAAGTTACACACATCTAATAGCTTTAGAGACCACTAATCCAAGCTTTCTAAGAATAGAGAGATGGAAGCCTACATCAAAAAATATGTCTGAAAGCAACTGTAATTGTAAAAAAATTTCCAAGTAATGCTCATAACTTAGACAAAGTGGAAGGAAGAGAAGAGTAAAAATCACTGCTTACATACCACTACAGATCATAGACTCAGAACTTCATATGAAATGGGTTTCTCAAGCCTTTTTGATTAAACTACACAATAAACGTCCCCAAAGCCTCAGTTTACCACATTCAAGGTCATTTTACCACCGGTACAACATTCTAAACATTTTTAAGCATTATCTAAGACTGGGTTTGCCAAATCTGTATTAAGCCTGACACACATTATCAGAAGTGCTGCTTTACATAACATGCTGCTGCTGTCAGGTGCCAGAGTTTAACATTGCTGTGTATGTGCTGAGCTGTATTAGCATGCTCAATGCTTCTCCCTCCCTATTAAGCATCCAGATAACATGAGCTAAGCTTAACACTCAAGCCTGCAGTAAGGCTGCCATTGTACAAGTCTTCCAAAAATATTTACCAATGAGAAGTACTAATAAAAAAACTCTCATAAATTGAGACGACAAATTGTCTTTCATAGAAGTATTTTTCTGTTTTGTCTTTAGGTGTTAGGCAACACTACAATACAAGTCACATAATGCTGACAAGAAAAAAAGTTGCCAATCTTCATGCCAATGTTGCGTAACAGCTGTATTTCCTGTAAAAGCAGATTTTCCAAGAATCCACAAACAAACAAATGAATATTAAGGTAGACATCTGTTACTGTATGGTTTCTGATAGAAACAGAAGATTACTGAGATCCAGGATTCACAATGCTGCAAACAGCACATAAATATGTTTCACATACACTGTGTCGCTTTCTTTCCACCCCTCTTTAGATGTATTTTCTTACAAGACGTTGAACGTGAACGTTTTCTAAATCAGACTGTACTAAATAAAAGGGAAGTTAAGCTTTATCCTACAGTCTCAGTGTTTTCAGCTCTACTTAACAAACGTCTCACCAATTTCTCCTCAAACTGTGGCACGGTTTGTACACAACACCATTCTAGGATGCCTATCTGCAAAAGTTGCTTGGATTCCACATATAAACGGCACTTGGGAGATGGCCGAGAAGATAAAGAAAAGCATTGCTTGAAGAAACATAATCCAGATAAGCATTAGATGCAGCAGTCCCGATGTATTAATTAAACGGAAGGAAGAAACGCTCTAGCGCCTTAACATGCTCTGGACCGAAGTAACGAAAGGATGCGCACGCCAGAAAAAGCCGTATTAGTCCGTGCCCAGCGAGGAGAACGCCTGCAAGTTAGTGGGAACCTCGGTGGGGAGGGGACAGGGTGAGAGAGGTGCTTTTTTTTTTCCTCAAGCCTATTTTTGCAAAGGGAGAGTGACTGCAGCTCTCGCACCGGGGGACGGCTGCTCGGTTAGTATCCGCAGTACGCGCACCCATCGCGGCCGGGAAGGCAGCGCGGAGAGGAGCTGCTGGGGAGGCGCCGCTCGCCCCCGCCCGGCTGCCCGCCCCTCACGCTGCCCGGGTGCCCCCGCCCGGG